>VZRN01006613.1:2133557-2165540 GCA_013397935.1 Dasyornis broadbenti | reverse complement strand
TCACTGTAGCAGTGTCGGGCGGGCTGCCGACGGTGAGACCCATGGCTACGCAGAGGAAAAGAGCCTCTCCCTGGGCAGTGGAAGGAAGATCTGGGTGATGAACTGACCTACCCCCTCATTCCTTGTTCCCTTGTGCAGCTGATGGGAAGGAGGGAAGGGGTGAGCGGAGAAACGGTGGCCTTGAAGGGTTTATTTTACTTCTCATTTACTCCTCTGACTCTGTTAGTAATAAATTAGATCACTTTGCAACCTAAGTTAGTCCTGTTTTGCCTATTCTAAGTGCGTCTTCTCCCGGGTTTCCTTATGTCAACTCGTGAGCCCTGGGTGTGGGTGTGTAAATTTGTGGGTACCTGGCATTTGGCCAGGCTCAAACCACGACAACTGCCAATAGTACCTGACAGGTGCTATTAGGGATCAAACTGATACAGCAAGGAGACAAACACTTTATGATGTTAAATACAGTCTTAACAATTTTGGAGTCAGTTTGCAGGATGGCTGCATTGCTCTCTGCACCCAACTAGGTTTAAGCTTTTGAAAAATGTTTGCATATATTTGTGTAAGCTTATCCTGTGTCCAAAGCCAGCATAAAAAAATCTCAAAAATAATTGAATTTTGTTTCTTGAAGAATGAGGAGCCAGATGTGCTCCTCCAGGGGAAGTGCAGATGCACAGAAAAGAGGAAGAGCTTCAACAGAGAGCCAGGAGAAATAGCCTAAAAAAAAAAAAAAAAGAGTGAGCTCACTAATCATGCTCTCACTGGAGCAGGGCGAGTGCATGAGAGAAGGAAAAAGTAGGATTGTGACTGCTGCTGCAGAGAAGTACTTTTCTCCGTGGAATCACCTGATACCACGCTGTTCTTTCCCTGAAGCTTGCAGTGAGACCATGGGTACTTTAATGCTTTTGGCAGTTTGCTAGCATTTAGCATGCTTACATATGTTTATCCAACAGCAGTTAGACATCTGACAAAAACAAAAACAGCTGAGGATTGTGTCTTAGGTAGGAATGACTAAGGGCTAGAAAGATATTTTGGAAATTTATTATATACTTGTTATATTCTTAGATTCTTCCCTGGGCATCCATTATTGGGCATCCCTGGATTGAGCATATAAGGTTAAATAGACCCCTTATGTGTGGTTCTTGCTGTTCTTGAAAGGATTTTGGATGAGAAGGAAAGAACTTAAGGAGATGTAGGTAAAGATTTATTTTTACCTGAATGAAGAATTAGGTTTTCACTAAAATTTGCCATACCTTACAGTCCTTCCCTTTGAATCCAGGGTTCTCCTGTACAAGGAATACTCTTCCCAGTTGTTTTCACTATGATTATTAACTTTAAAGGATAATCGGTTCCCTGGGAAGTCTGAAATGATTCTCAGCTAATTTTGAAGAGTTCAGTTGTATTTAATCTCTCACTGGACTATGCTATGACCTCTCTAACATCCTGCCAATTAGCTCTGCATCACAGAGTCTGGCAGATGAAAGTGACTGTTTTGCTTGTCCATTTTTCTAGATTAAAAAAACCCTATAACTATCAGTGAGACACTGTGTTCAATTTGACTAGTTTGAGCTAAACATGTGATGCAATCAAGGGAGCTTCTGGCAACAAAAGCAGCTGCTAAGGACTTTTTTCTCAACACTTGATTTCCACTTTCCTTATGGTCCTTTGAAAGTCATTAGTCCAGGCAACTGCTGCTCTGGGAAAGGCAGTTGTCCTAATAGGCATCTGCAAGGCGAAAGGCTTTTAAGGAGCCCTTTTCACTTTTGCTTAGTGAGTATTTGGTGAAAAGTCTTCTCAGTGAGAATAGCCTCACCCTTAGTAAGGGAGGATACTGTCATAACTATTTTTGCCACTTCAGCAAAGGTTTTGGAACTTACACTCACAAAGACTGGTCACAGTCTGATCTAAAGGTTTCTCTCCTTTCACTGTAGGAAAATGCTTAACACAAACCTCAAGCTAAAATCTGCCTCTTAGGTTCTAATTTAAAAAAAAGAACTTTGGATGTCAAATTCTGAAATACAGGATAATGAAAAATTAGCTGAGCCAAGTCTTCTTTCTTCTTCTTTCCTTGTCTTATATAGAAGATAAAAAGAGGGATGAAGAAGGTAAGAACTTAAATCTATATTCCTCAGTTTCTGGATGAAAAATATAGAGCAACAAGCTTAAATTCTTGACCAAAGAAAACACAGTAGAAAAACTCTGATCAATTCAAGCAGTCCAGCATTTCATCTACATTGCTTACCTGCAGTTTATTTTACACAGGAATTGCCTAAAGACAGAGGTTCAAGGAATTCTAAGATAGTCTACTCAGAGGAGCTAGATATTCAGAGAAGACTTAGCTAAAATCAGTGGAATTATTGATCTGGAAGATGAATATAAAGTGCAATGTATATCAGCCATAGGAATACAAATATATCTAAAGCATAAAAATACTGGATAATTTTCTCTCGGGATGACCAGACCTGTAACTCTCTTCATGCAAACTTCAGCTTACAATGATTTGTGATGCCACGTCAAAAATTATACTGTAGATAATAAAAACCAACAGTGTAAGAGCATTTTTACACAGGGTTTTTAATAATGTCAATATGTTAATAACTAAAATATTATAGAGGGATACTGTCAGGGCCATGCAGGCTCTACCAGCCCATACTGGCCCTACACAACCTCCCTGGGGGACCCATTTCATTCCAGCCCCACTTGAACCCCTTCTGGCTGGGTTGTGCTACTTGTCTCCTGTCACATTTAAGGAGCATTCAGCTCTCACTGCTTCCTGACAGATATGAGGACCACAAGAACTAGCTGATGTTCATGATACTGCATGAGATGACTCCTGTTACAAACCCCAAAGTGCTGCAAGTTCAAGATTAAAGGCAAACCAGATAAACATGTTACTAGAGTTACTTCTTATCTGAAACAGGTTTGCAGCTATGATTCATAAAAGGAAAAAGAAATTATTTACTTAGGGGATATTTTCCAAAAGCTTTCTCAAATTGTAATCTAGTTACAAATACAATGAAAATTTTGAGGAAAAAAAGAGTTTGGGTTTAATTTTTGTGTTTATTGATTTGGGGGTTTCTGAGTAAGAATCATAGTTCAATAATACACATCAACTTTTGTTTTTCAAATAGGATGAGCATATTATTGTAACTATATGAAAGACTGATAGACTGCTTTATAAAATTATTTTACAAAAAATTATTCTGTATGAGCAATCATAGCAAAACTCATTTTTTAACAGATGGTTCAACTATTTTTAAAATATTTTGGACAAATTTCATGCATTTTGTACAGCATTGAAATAGGCAATCCCAGCTAATTAGCTCAGTTTTGAAGAGTCTCTCCAAAATGAACCCTTTAAATTAGAAACACTTTAAATGGACCAATTTAATTCCAGTTAGTTTAATAAAACATTTGTTTACTTTGGGTAACATGGTATACTGTAAAATTAAATATAATCCCAGATTTATGCTCAGAATACAGCTAATTATGATAACACCACCAACTTTGACACTCAGGAACAGTACCACTATGTCTGCATTGTTATAGGACAAGCAGTGGCTCTTTTATGATTTGACTTCTGAGATTAGGCAAGTGCATCACTTCAGGTCTCTGGACTTCTACATGGTGTCATACAGATGAATGTAAAAAGTAATGTAATAAGTAGGTAGCACTCCAGATCTGCCACTCTGTCTGCTGGCAGTTTGCAAGAGGATGCCAGGTTATGTGATGCAAGGTTATATATTGTTATTTTATTTGAGCCTATTGCCAATATGGACAGCTAAAACAGATACGGCAGAACTTTTCCTTACAGGACTCTTATCAAACATATCCTGATTCACTCAGTATGTGACTCAGAATGACCATTGTATTGCCAAGGTACCTTCACAGAAAAAAGAAAGGACAATCAGTATTAGACTTCGGTTTGCTGAGAAACTCACCATTAGCAGATTTTAAGAAATACAGAGAACATGTTTGCCCCCCTGCTGAGGAGCACCACAGTTTGTCTGTTGCTTTAGGGATTCATACTGAGGGTGCCACTGAACAAGCTGATTGTCTACATCTGGTCAATGACCCCAACAGAATGAAAAATATATGAGTTATTTGACCACACCATAGGAATAAAATGAGAACTGAAAGAAATACAAAATACTTAGTACCCTGGTCAGTGCAGCAGACCAAGGGAATCAAAGAACAGATTAGTAGATGTGCAGTAACTACCTGAGCAAGTGCAGTTAAGGCAAATGAGGGATAACAAGTGTGAAGAATATCTTAGAGGAATTAAGTGCAAAAAGTTTGGAAGAAGGATATGAAAGACACAGTGTCAGTCAAGAAGGGTAGAAAGCAGAGCAAAGACGGTATGAGAAGATAGAAAAAGCATTCATTAGAGGTTACCCATTGTCTCGAACCAGAACATCAGCATGTTTTAGCAACATTCCCTGCAAATGTGAAGGTAATAGTAGAGGAAGATAAAGCTCCTAGGACTGAAGAAACACACATTCGTAGGTCTTGGAATCTCTATTTTAAAGATAGACAAACTTTCCATCATTTAGGTTTTTACTAGCCATAAACAAACATGAAGACATCTGTAGTAGGAAAGATTAGAAAGAAAAAGACCTACAAATGAAAGCAACTGCTGACCTCTTGAGTACTTAAAAAATTAAAGTCTCCATTAAAACTGTTGAATGTTTGATCTTGTATGATATTTTTTCCAAGAATATTTCCAATATTCCTTTATATCAATATTTACCAATATTCAGTATTTCCAAGAATATTCTCAAAATATTCCCAAGAATCTTCCCAAGGTGTCAGGACAGCAGAGACCCCAACACAGCCATATTTCAAATAGGGAGAAACTAATATAATTTATTGCCCAAGTTATTCCTAGGCAATTCTGAGCTGAAGATTTACTATGAGTTTTCATCCAATTAATCCGATGCTTTTACCTATTTTCTATATCCCTACCTTCCCAAGACAAAGTTTCACATCACATTTTAGTGTTCTTCCTGTCTAATTGTCCTGTTAAACCTGAAAGTCCTAATTTAATGCTAGTAATTACACTTAGTATCACAGCATTTTTTTTGTGAAAGTGATTTATGTGGTGTTATTGAGAAAATTCGACTGTCCAGCTAGAAGAATCAGATAAGTTTCCACATGGTCTGGCTTTAGAAGAAGAGAAGCTAATTTTCAGCTGTTTTAGTTATGGAACCATGACTTACACCTTTCCATACTCCCTGCAGACAGTCACAGTCTTCTTCTCAGGACCATGAGTACTCGCATTCAATCCAGAAGTCTCCTGTCTTCTCATAAGAAAGGATCCATCTCATTATTTTTTATCATTTTCTCTTATTGATCATTAAGCCTCCCTAGGTGATAATGCACTATAAAACCCCTTTCTCCTCCTCTTTTCTTTACTATACACCATTCCTGATTCTATGATTAGGGCTGCTTTGAATTTCCCAGGGTAAATGACATTTGCTGGCAACATCTCTTCCCACCTGAGGGAGGAGAGTGTGGCTTTCTCACATTGAAAGACAACAATAAAATTCTCCATTAACAAACATTGCTGATATAAAAGGGAACGAAGACGTTTCATACCTATTTGGTTGGTACAGCATCCTCAATTTTGAATAGGTATACAAACAGCTAATAAGTCAGAATAGTCTTTGCTTTCCAATCCTCCAAGCAGAACCACAAGAAGATCTTAATCTGACTTATTATTAACAAAGTGTGCATTTTTTATCACCACAGTGTATGAAGAATCAACAGAAAATGCTACATTATCTTGAACACAACAAGAAGAAGAGAGTATTTTAAGATCAAAAACCCCAAATATCTCCTACTTATCATGAATTCACCCTGAATCCTGAACTATCAACATATAGAAAGTGACCTTGAAAAGTATTACCTCAGGTTTTGCCGTTCAATATTCTTCAACCTTGCAAAATATTTAATAAGTAGCTTTGACATTAGTATGACACAAACTTGGCCAATATGTGAGCTCAGAATTTGTTTCATACCTCCTCTAAAACTTGTTATCTTTGGAAGGGAGATATTCATCCCCACCTTTATTGTAGGACATTTCTTGGTGGTTCAATAAATTGCCTTTCTGTTAGGAAGTTTGCTTTGAGACTTGCCAATCACAGACTAAAAACACATCACCAGACTGGTTCTGAAGGTCAAAATTGAGGAAATAAAATTCTGTAGAAAGGATTATGGTGCAGGGAAGGACATGGCACATGCCCCTTCAGGGAAGCATATTATTTCCCAGTGGGAACTGCACTATTGTCAACTTTGCCATTGAGATAATTGCCACATTTTAATAACACAGATCTTTCCCAGATATAATTAACAATCTGACTTTCATTTCAACTCTGTAGCTATTCAGAATTTATTTCTGTTTCAGTAACTGGGTAATTTTTCCACACCAAACACTTTTCACTGCAGATTTTAAAATACAGAAGAAAACTTCTCTCCACTGACAAAGACAACATCAAATAGAGTTCCATGACTGCAGTTTTTCACAGAAAACATTTAGATTGGAACAACATGAGAAACTCTTTGGACCTGGATCACTTCTGCAACCAGTAGAATTAATCAGTGGAATTCTAAAGGCTGAATTCCTTTTAAATTCAAGATCACAGAGCAATATGAGAAATTAAAAATGGTTGTATTTCCTTAGTAACAGTGTTCAACTGCCAAAAAGATCCCATTCTGGCTTGCATTAGTGTTTGAGTATTTCTCATGCTTCTGCATAAGCAAAGCAGTGCACATGGCATACCAAAAATTTAAGAATGCTTTCTGCTTTTTCTTTCTTCATTACTGGCACAACAGTGGTTTTAATATTTTATGTTGTGCTTCAGGCAGCTAAAGCTCTCCTAAATGTAAAGAGATGATCAAACAGTTCCAGGTATTTCTGTATCAGAATTCTACAGTAATTGCCATTACAAAGCCTTATACTTAACTTTCCATTGTAATCTTATTAATATTATTCTATAAACTTATTAAAATATCTGTAAAATATTTCCAGTACACCTTAGTTATTTTCAGTGAAACTTTAGATTCTAATTTGTTTTTTCCCCACATTTATCCTAAGAGGCAGTGAAAAAAGTTCTGGTCTCTGTTTTCAGCTCTGTCTTTTGAACAAAGGTAATGAATAAAATTTAAACTTGGTTAGTACATCTCATAGAATGGTTCCTGTAAAGTATAAAGTCTTTGCTTTAGAAGCTTCAAAGTCCTTAAATAGATGAAAATTATGTCAAAGTTGTCTAAATGTACTCTAAAAGCTGTACACGTAACATTTTTTTATAATAAATTTTTAAAAAATTAACTGAACTTTTAAAGGAAATTCCTGAGGATCCTAAGAAACCTGTCTAACAATTTCTTTCTTCCTTGAATTTTTTCTGTCCTTCCAAGAATCTGGAGATTTATCCGCATTTAACACCATTGTGACTTTAAATATGTTACCCTTAAACTCAATCCTACAATTCAAATAAAATTAAGAAAATTTGTCATAAGAACTTAGTTTATATTGAGCTAAGCAAAGGTATTGCTCATTAACATTTTAATAAATATTAAAATTTATAAAATTCCTACTCATAGTATTATAATTAAATCAATAGATCTTCCTGTTTGATTCTAAGATGCAATGAAAATAATTTACTAGTTTGTTACATACTCAGGTTTAATTTTGTGAAGCTCTTTTTAGCACTAAAATAAACAAACACATCTATCAGCTGATCTATATTTTCAGAGCTAATTATACCAAGCTTCCTCAGACAAAATCTTGTCTGTGATTAACAAACTTTAACAGAATATTTGGTGTAGGGAAGTGGCTTAGTGACTCTTTTCAACAAAGATTACTGATGTTAATGACCAGTCATTTTTCAGAATTTTGAGGACAATATACACTTAAAGGAAGGTGCTATACAGATAATAAAGCTTGCAGAAGTCCTCAGAAGTTTAAAGATAATTAAAAATGCATACTGAACATCTCCTTGCACTGCTTTCAATGATGTAAGACTGAATTTTCATATTCTTCAAGACCAAATAAGAATAATGACAGAAACAGTGGTTTACCTTCTCTCAGTATACAGATTTGCATTATCTTTTCCTTCTCAGTTACGAAAAAGCATTAATCCCATCCAACAAATGATCCAGCATACCAAAGAATGAAAACCGACAATAGCAAAAAGCAGAATTCAGATTTTTTATTAAGACAATTTAAAAACACAGCTCAACTAAAACCATTGAACTGATACAGGTAAGAGGAAAGTTCTGCTTTAGAGGATAGGGTTGCCCAACTAGGAGTAGCAAAGAGCAGAGTCTTCTGAAAATATGTTTGAGCATAGAGACATATTTCTCTGCCAAAGGACCTAATGTGTAACTGTGCTGTAGTCTTCCAATATTTCCATCATTTCTGTCCGAACGATTTATAGCCAAGTGAGAGAAACTACATCAGAACTTACGCAGAATGTGACTGTGTATTCGTTGTCACATTCATTATGGATTTAAACCAGCTTCAGATAGTAAGTATTTAAAGTTGCAGAGACCAACAAAAATTGATTTGAAGGGTTCCAGATTCCCTTCAGATAAAAACATACAACATTAATTTAACCCAGTGATAATTCCTTGCGTTTATATAGGGTTGTCATTTATAGTTAAGTCCTTCTAGACTCTAAAAAAAAACCCGATTCTGCTCAAAAATAAGTTTTAACTAATGAACTGCAATGAATTTTGTGCTGTCTTAACAGCAGCACATTCTTTGCAAGACAAACTGTCCTGTCAGTCAAACTGGGTCCTCTGGGACTCTAATTAATGTTTGTAATTACCCTTAACTGGTAAGTGACTGTGTGATGATTCCTCCCCTGAAGAGGACATTTCTTTTGTTTTCACTTTATCCATTTTGCCATGGGGATTATGTAGATGATTGGCACCCTGAATACAGGAGATTGCCAGCCAAAAAAGTGTAAAGTCATTTCAAGTCAAGTTTTGTAACTAATTCTCACTCTACTGTTAAATATTCTTCCCTGTAAAAAAATTATGAAACATCTCTTTGAAAGAACTGGTTTGCCACCATTGGCAAACTTAAAATCTTTTAAAGAGAATCCTAGTAAACTAGGATTTTAGTACAGTATTTCAATTTTTTTTTTTCCTTTAATCATCCTTGCTGTTCCATTTGTCAATGCCATGGGAATGGGGGAGGAAGGTTAAGTGCATTATTTCAAGAAAACAAGAAAATATTATCTGATTAAATGTCAATCTAAAAAAAAAAAAAAGTCAGCTAATTTTAGATCTACTAGTGCTAACCTATAACCTTTATATAAGAAAATCTGAATTATTAAATCTTCATCCCCTGAAAATGCTATATTTATATTTTATTTTGAATTATTAACGTTTAACCCAGGGTGGTAACTTTTCAGCAAGTAATGGAAGATATACTTGTATATATAGATGATATAATGGATGAATCAACTTGCATCAGGAGACCTTTGAATGAAATAATGAAGGTATAATCATGCGTGTATCTTGAAAATTGTTTTAGTTCCTCTAATGATCTGGAAATAAATCTACATTACATACTCCAATATTGGCTTGATACCTTGAAAAACTATTTTATCTTCATTTCTCTTGTTCAATAACTTCATTTCATCAAAAATCATATTTGATCAAACACTTCTTGAATTTTCATTTCAGTTGGCAAAGCTCAAACCGCCATGACTGAAGGAAAGATCAGGGGCGAGATCAGGCTATACAGGGACACCCCAAGGTTCAGGAGCCTCATCACAACCCTTGGCAGCCAAACAGGTGTGGAGTGCCAGTGCTGGGAATAACCAAGGGAGATTTAAATGACTCCAGGGCATGCAAGTAACCTGAAGCACAGCAAAAAGGAGCAGGCAAACAGGGGTGTGGCACATCAGTAAGGATGTGGGACAGCGCTTTCCATGCCAGTTTGTCCTTCTAAGGTCCTGTGCTCTTCAACGTCTTCATAAATGACTTGGACAGGACAAAGGACTTGAATGGATTCTAAGCAAGTTTGCAGATGATACATATTGGGAGAAGCTGTTGACTCCCTCAAGGGGAGAGACGCCCTGCAGAGAGACCTCGACAAATTAGAGGACTGGGCAGTCACCAACCTTATGAAGTTTAACAAAGACAGGATTCTGCACCTGGGATAGTGCAACTCTGGATGTATGGACAGACTAGGGAAAGGGACCTGGGGGTCCTGATCAATGGCAAGCTGAATTTGAGTCAGCAGTGTCCTGGCAGCCAGGAGGGTCAACCATGTCCTGGGGGGCATCAGGCACAGCATCGCCAGCCAGGCAAGGGAGGGGATTGTCCCACTCTGCTCTGCTCTAGGGCAGCCTCACCTCGAGTGCTGGGGGCAGTTTTGGGCACTACAATGTAAGAAAGACATTAAACTATTAGAGAGTATCCAAAAGAGGGCCACAAGGTTGGTGAAGGGCCTTGAGGGAAAGCCGTGTGAGGAGCGGCTGAGGTCACTTGTTCTGTTCAGCCTGGAGGAGACTGAGGAGAGACCTCACTGCAGTCTTCAACTTCCTCATGAGGGGAAAAGAGTGGCAGACACTGATCTCTATTCTCTGGTGAGCAGTGACAGGACCCAAGGGAATGGCCTAAAGTTGCATCAGAGGAGGTTTAGGTTGGGTATCAGGAAAAGGCTCTTCATCCAGAAGGTAGTTGGGCACTCGAACAGGCTCTGCAGGGATGTAGTCACAGCACCAAGTCTGATGGAGCTTTGGAAGCCTCAAGAAGCATTTGGAAAATACTTTTGGGCACATGGTGCAAATCTTGGGGATGGGCCTGTGCAGGGTCGGGAGTCAGACTTGATCCTTGTGGGTCCCTTCCAACTCAGCATAGTCTGTCTTTCTGTGATTAATAATGCTAACAATTATGAAATATAATGCTTTCATCTTTCTATAATAATAAAACCCCCCAAAAGTAGCACTATACATCAAATGAGGGAAAATCACACCAGAATGTGTTTTACTTCATCATACTAATATTAGCTAGTGGATTTTTTTCAACCAATAAAATGACAAAAGCCATGATGAAACACAGTTGCATTTCCCAATTTCCTGAGCTTGAATTTCATAATTTTTTCCTGCACAGCCATCAGCAAATAGACCTATGTCAGCTAAAGGCTGTGAATGCTAGTCATCTATCAGTTTCTTTTTTGAGACTCTAGCATAAAACAGTATTTTAACAGCGTGCTCTTTCTAGGTCAGCACTTCTGAAGTGTCAAAGATCCTGAGGGAAAAGGAAGAATTCTAGTTGGGAAAAAAATCTACCCTGAGTCAGCGTCTGTGTATTTTATAGTGAGAAAAGCTCAGGCAAAATTTTTATAAGATAATGCAAAAGGCAAGGAAAAATGTAGCCATAACCTGTATTTTTATGTCTCATAAGTTATACAAAAGGAATTGTTGCAATAGAAGAACACTAGTCTAAATTTATATAAAGGGAAATGGAGACAGTAAAAATCTATGATACTCCCACTGTATCACAGGGACAGTTCTACACAAGCTTCATTTTAATACAAAATCGGGAAAGAGATATTCAGTTTCATTGTCATTATCTGGATATATTTTTTATATGCCAAGTTGATAAAAAATATTGAGTATCCCTTTCAAAATCAGGAAGGCTGTATTTTCAAAATAGCATTTTGCCAGCAAAATAGAAACAAATTTTCGAATATAAAATTCCCAGCGGTTAAAATAAAAAGCAAATTAATAAAAAACTAATAATACACTCTTCTACATAATTCTCTTCTGTGTTGCTTTGATATGAAGCTCCTTTTAAATGCCCTAGCTAATTCCTCAAAAAGTGGTGAGGAACTGAGTTACAGCTTTTAAACTTGCCTTCCTTTGGGAGTACAACTCTTTTTTATGTCATGTGTACACAGTAAGGCAGGTGCTCTACCTGTCAGGCCACATAGCCCTGGCCCCGTTTCCAAGGAATCATTAAAAGCAACCACTTTTTCCCTGGCTCAGGCAATTGGATTTTCTACTGCTGAAGGGTGAGCAAGGAGGGACAGATGCAGTTCTTTTGACTTTTATGACAGGGTGAAGACAAGAACAGAGAAGACCAAAACCCAAGACCTGGGAAGCACTCCGAGTCCCACAACACATTTTTCCATCATATTTTCCTCCTGACAAGCTGAGCTGCAAGGTTGCACTGCATGCTTCAAGGACAGGTTCTCAAATTTGTTCCAGATTCCCATGGAATTTCTTCCCAATTTGACTCTAGAGGAAGCATGTGATTTATACAACTTGGCACATTTTCCACAGGGGCTCTAAAAAGACGACATATGTCAAATACTTTGTCCATTTTTACACCCTTAATCATTCTTTCATGAGACTACCAATTCCTCTGAGGTGAACAGAAATCTTGCCAAAGAACTTTTATAGTGAAGTACTTCATGGTTTTGTAAGTCCCTTTTTTCTTATTAAAAAATGATTTATTGTCTAAGATGATTTTCTCTAGTTCATTCAGTGTTTAAAACAATGTTCAATACTGCCAGTTCAGTATTAACGCCTTAGAAATGTTATTCTAATTAAGAGTAAAGAAAGAAAAATTAATTCATGCACCAGATGAAGTTCACTGCAAGAGAGACAGAAGAAAGTATGGAATCTCAAATGCTATCCGCAACACAAATATATTTTGCAGGGGGGTTTTTTTGTTTTGCTTTTTTTTTTTTTACACAGAAGATTGAAATTTTTTCCTTCCCCATGCTTTACACCTTTCAGAAATAATTTTCATGTTTTTTTCACTATCTGAGGTGCTACACTTAAAACAATGCACTCCCAGAAGTGTCAGGACTTAACACAGATTTTATCAGATATGAATGCAAGAGGCTGAATCAGAGATGATTTTTAAACAGATTTCTACATGAGAAGAGGATTGATATTTATCTGTGTGGGCAATTTACCTTCTTCTACACAACTGTCTTGCATCAACAGTTTTTGTCTTTGCTTTAATTTTTTAAGAAGATGCAGTAAATACCAAATATATCTTTTATTGTGCCACATCTTCTTTTCTGTAATGTATTGTATAATATGTCCACCAGTTTTTTTTTATTAATATAGATTAATTTTAAATCATTTAATTCTACCATGTTATGAGTGATTCATGATATCTACAGGCTCTTCTAAAGCCCTAAGTGGGAGGACTGATTGAATTAGGGATAAACTTCCTTCAAGTGTTGTAGGAGAATTATAAACACAATGGAAATTTCACAGAATTTAAAAGTAAAATCAAGCTCTGCACAGTGTGATTAATTTTGAGGTTCCCCTCCAGAAAATGTAAGAAACTGATTACTTAGTGTTAATTACAATGGATTACTAAAGTTTAATTTAATTTCCAATTTTAGATTTGAATGACAAGTCCAGTCACAAGTGGTAGACTGCTAATAGCAAAAAATATTTTTGAAAGCCTTTCATTCAGTTATTTGATTTTTATTAAAACACAATATATTTTATTATCTCTGGAAGAGGAAGAAGAAACATGCTTTGCTTCGCTGTTGTTAGGGAGTAAAGGCACACATATCAGTCAGTCACTAGTCGACTTTCTGATGTAGGTGCTTTATCAACCAAAGGTTCTTTTGTGCTCAGGTATTACACAGCAATTCTGGAGGTGTAAATGGCTAATAATAATTGTAGAAAGATGGGTGCTAGAGATGACATAAGTTTCTTTACGCTGCTTCAGATACAGTGGCCTTGTGTGTGCACAGGGTTTGCTGTGCCGGTTATTTCTGATGGTCTGTGCTTACTACAAAACAGCATTCCTGTAGCTGCATGTGGCAATGATATACCTGTACTGTCTATACTGTGCTGCTAAAATGAGGAAATCGTTTTTGATATAAAACTGCAATTACAAGATAGACTGTAAAATCTGAATCTTTCGAACTTTCTGAAAGAAAGTAAAGCAAAACAGAAAAACCAGCAGCATTTTTCTAAGCAATTTTTTCCACTTTGTCACAATAGTATCAAAGAACCAAAGCCTAGTGCTCTCTCACTGCTGGTGAGAAACTTGGTGAACTTTTCTAGTTGAACTGTGACTCTCCCATATCACTAACTGGTTTTTGGAAAAGGCTGAAATTTAAAATATAAATATGTGTTCTATATCATTTATGGCCTGAAAACATTACCTTAAATTTCTTCATTTACTAGTTCAGGAAAATGTCAGGATCATTTTCAGTTCATTACTGAGATTAAAAAAACAGGTTTGTTTTAAATAACAATAAATAAAAATCAGTAGGGAATACTGGTGTATCATTAGGAACCAAACTCTGAAACTGTGATTTGGGGGGAGGAAACCTAGATTCAGAACCATTTTAAACAATGAAAGAGTTAAAATGCAACTAAATATTAACTCAGTGAATGCCCAACACTCTCAAATTAGCCAATGACCATAGTTTAGCTTATTTACAACTTTCAGGAAACAATAGGGAGAGAATAGATATTTGTGTTTAAAACAGAGGAGTCTTGCATTTTAGAAAAATGGCAGGGTGAATAAGGCTATAGACACACATACATGGATTTAAGTGAAATCAAGAAAAATCCCAGAATTTCTGGCAACTTCTTCTATAGCTTTTCTGTCCACATCAATTCTGCCTTTAAGAATCATTCCAACAAGGGCACATAAATTTTTTCATCTATTCTGTCAATGTTTCCAGGCTCTTACAATTCTCCCAGGCTTCACAGTGCATAGGACTCCCTTTGGATCTCTCAGAGGTAAGCTCTTCCTCCATTTGTCTAGCTGCATATGTAAAACATAAGGTCAAATATAAGGAACTCTGCCTCACTCTTGGTGTACTGAAGATTGTTTACAATTGCTGTCATTTTGCTAAGTGCCAGGGCTTGCAGAAATGTCTCTGAATTATTAAAATCATTTCACTGAGTGATATAACAAAGAATTATACTTCAGACTAGTGTCCCTGAGCTGACACTGCTCCACCTGCTCTGTATGCCTAGTTCTACAGGGATTTCAAAAGATTAAGATAAAATTGCACGGCAAAATGACAATACATATTTATTCTAATTGCTACATTATAGTAGAAAAATACTTTAGTCAATATATCACCTTCAAGCCTTTCTAGAAACAAAGCCAGCCTTTGTCACAAGGCCAGCGGTTGATTCTTTAAAGTTACAAACTTTGGATGTGTGAAAACCTGAATTTCATAATGATGAAAGTCTGAGTCTTCAAGAAGAGTAAGATGAGTTGACCTGTCAAGTACAGGAAACAAAAAAAAATACTGAATGCTTCAACTCATGGCAGTGGGTTTGGGACTAGATGATCTTTATGGTCTCCTCCAACCCTTAATATTCTGTGATTCTATGAACTATAATTTGTATCTGTTTTTTCTTTCAAAAATTCATTTCATTCTATACCTACTGAAATGAAACATATGTCCACATCTGTAACACAGGAGTGTCTAATTTGGGAGTGAAAATTGCTATTTCAACATCATAAAATATCAGAAACAACATTATGTAGCAAAATTGTCAGCTAAAGAGTGGAAGCAGTTTTCTCTATGGCTGATTTGTTCAGAAACTTATTTTAAATGTCATTTCCTGATTCTCCTGCTTCTGTTCTCTTCCCTTAAAAAAAGACCATAAACCCTCTGAGATAAATAAACTGTTACTTTCTGTGCACTAATGGGTATATTGAATCCACACTGCCTGCTGTGTCACTTAATTTTCGAATCACTGAGCTTAAAAGTCATAACTGCCTAATATGTCAAGACAATTTCTAGGGGGTTTAATGCTCATGTATCTTGTATGTACCATAATTTGAATGCCTCTTTGGATTCCCTCTGAGTTATAAATATATAAACTAAGATGTTATGAATTCCTAATGTGTAGTCCACTTTTTTTTTTTAAATAAGGTGTGAGACTGTTCCAAAGAGACTAAAATAATCCAAACTTAAAAAATTCTCTTAAAATTTCAGTACCTGTAAAATCTTGTTCATTTTTTCATCTGTGCTGTTACTTTTTAAGAGGAATTCTTGGCCTTTTGCTTGGTGCTCAAATCTCTTAAGTATAACTACCTAAATGTAGTTTTCTTCTTTTTTCCTGATTTATTATTTGCAAGATCTCCTTTCAGACCTTCCCAAGCTATTTCTGGCATTTATGATATCATTGCTGAATTTAATTTGCTCTACAGGGTCCTGAAACCACAAGAACAGATTGCAGCTTCCCTTTCTTTTTCCCTTGAGGAACATATTGCATTAATTTACAATTGGTTTACTCTCATCTTCTGAGCACAATAAATGGTATTGTTGTAAACCTATGAAGTTCTATATAATCTGGAGAGCAAAATTAAATATTACGTAGCGTAGTCTTCTCTTCCTGTATGTCACAACAACAGCACGTCAAACCAAGGATACCCAAGAACAACAGTGGATCTGTAAGTCCAAAGCTACTAAGCACGGCAAGTAATTTCTCTCAACAGTCTAAGTCCAATGTAATTTAGGAAATTACTGTTTCACTGCTTTGACAAAAGACAAAAATGTTAGATTGCTATATACATGTATTTTCAAGTCAGAACAATTAATTAATTTAGCTTTCATTACAGTCTAGATCACAAAGCCTTAAGCCAGTAACTTCTGCAATGGTCTCTCTCCCACATCCCTTAGGCAAACAATGTTCTTTCTGAACCAACCAAAATGAATTATATATATAAAAATATTAATGCAGGCCAAGAGCTGTAAAAGAATTAATTTCAAGTGCAGGAAAACAAAATACAAGCAGAGTTGAAATCCAGATTTCTTCATGAAGAACAACCTTAGTCACATGAGTTGCGATATATAACATTCTTGTACTTCTTCAAGTATTTGTAAATTAGTGAGAACTCAAAGATGCAAACGGGTGAGAATATCCATGGGTGTTGAGTATCTCTACCATAAACAGCTTGATGAGAAAATTCTCAAATGGGAATTTTGCATTTAACAAGATTGCTGTATTAAGAGAATTGCACAAAATCTTCAGTTCTGCAGCTCAAATTAATACTTGATATAACTTCAGGTTTCCATATACTAATTGCAGGTACCACATATGAGCATAATTTTCAATGTCTTTTGGAAGAGAACACATTTCAGGAAATATAGGACTTAAAGTACCAAAGTACTGCAGAGACAGAAAACAATCTATATCCTTTCCAGGCATAGGGAAGACACTTACAGGGAATATACTTATAAAGAGCTTTAAAAGTATGTGCAGCAGATTATATTGCTTTAGTTTAGGCTTCACTATATATATTAACATTTAAAGAGCTATCAAGCTGTAAGTATTACCATTATTATTATTTCATGAGGACAGGGCATACACTGATTTTTACTGCTAAGGCAGTTGCCTTCCCTGTCATTCTAGTCTCTTGGATTGTACAAAAAGCTTCAATCTGTTAAATGACTCCATTTTATATCACAGATTTGCCAAACTCTACAAGGACAGGGTCTGGTTGTTTTCCAAAGAAACCTGAATATCCTTTCAGAAAAATACATAGACAGATGGCCTTCTTCCCTGCTGATGTTACATTAGAAATCTGCTTGGAGGGAAAATTCTGTCAACTTCTCTTGAGTCATATTTTTGTCTTATTTATTTTGAAATATTATATAATGTGGTAAAGTTCATTAATACATATATTACTGTTCAATCTAACTTTATCAATACAGAAAGTTTTACATTTCCTTTTCTTTTTGTAGGGAAAAAATAGGATGCAACAATCTACCAAAGTAAAAAACTTAGAGAAACAGTATTTTATAGACACTTCTAAACTATTTTCTTCAATTTGCTTCATTTAGAATAAACACTGCCATTGTAAATACTTAGATGGTGCTGAAAACATGCACTCTCAAAATAGTTTTAGCAACTGCAAATTGATGAAGAAGATTGGGAGTAGTCAGCATGGATTTATGAAGAAATGTCTGACCAAACTGATGGCCTTCTGCAATGAAATTACTAACTCAGTGGATGAGGAGAGAGCAGTAGATGTTGTTTGCCTTTAGGCTTTTGACCTGGTCTCCCATGACATGCTCACAGACAGAAATGATGGTCTACAAAAAATGACAATTAAGTGGACTAAAAACTCACTGTTAAACAGCTGCATTCAAAGTGTTGTGATCAGTGGCACAAAGCCCAGCTGGAAGCCAATCCACTAGGAGTGTACCTTAGGGATCTGTACCAGGACCAACAGTGTTTAATTCCTTCATTAATTACCTGGACAACAGCATAAAGTGCATCCTCAGAAACTTCATATGACATAATACAGGGAGGAAGGGTTGATACATCTTATGGTTATGCTGCTGTTCAGAGGGACCTCAACGGGTTAAGGTCAACAGTCTCCTGAGCTTCATTAGGAAGAGGATCACCAACAGGTCTACCTAGCCTTGCAAGAAGCATCTGGACTTCTAGGACCAGTTCTGGGCTCCCCAGTACAAGACAGACACCAACCTACCAAATAGCCTCGAAAATAGTGAAAGATTTGGAGCATTTGTCATAGGAAAAGATGCTGAGAGGGCTACATTTTTCAGCCTGGAGAACAGAAGCCTTGAAGCACAGGGTCTTAGTAATGTCTATAAATACGCGATAAAAGGGAGGAGGAAGACTGAGCTAGAGCCTTCTTTGTGATGCCTGGTGACAGTAAAAGAGGTAATTGGTGCAAACTGAGACATAAAAAATTCCATCTAAATATAAGACAAAAATAGTCTGAGTGTGTCAAAGCACTGCAAGAGGTTGCCCAGAGATCTTTTCAAGTCTCCATCCTTAGAAACATTCAAAACCTGACTGAGCAGCTTGCTCTAGCTGACCCTGTTTTAAACAAGGAAATTGGACCAGATGACCACTAGATGTACAATCCGAGTGCAGCAAATACTCAGCTGCAGTGATTCTATGAATATAAACAAATATGGAGTGGTAGTAAGTCTTTTTCCTTAGGTTTCCCACATGACTCCAAGTAAAGCTGACACTTTATTTTCTCAGAAGCATATTGATAAACATTGTAATAAAATCAGTCTGGATCAAAAGGAATTTTTGTTCATGTATTTGTTCTTGTATGAAGACCTGCCTTTTCTTGAAACCTGATATTTCACCACACCTCAGTAAGCAGCTCTTTCAAAGCATATCCTCAGAAACCTTTGTGATCTCCAGGAGAGAAACATGAAGATAAACTTTCTTCCAGAACTGCTTTAGAGACTCTTGGGTGGTATTTATCACTGAAAAAAAATATCTATGGATTATACTGACATTTACAACTGTACCCAAAAAGAACATTCACGCTGTTATTAAACTTTATAAGCTTCACAGAAACAGTCAGTATCTTATTTGGCATGTGTATTACTTAAAAACATTGTAGGGTAAAAAAGTCCTTTGACAGAACTTAATTCTTCTTTTCTGAAGAATACAACAGCTTGATATTTCAGATTTGTATCATCGATATCATCATGGTGTCATCTAAATAAATTTATAAGTGTATGCTCTTTATTAATGCTAATAAATTAACTAATATTAAAAATATTAGTTTACAGTCACAACCATTTGCTACAAAGCTTCTGGTTTGTAAATGTGTACCTTAGTGCTATATCTGGTTCTTCCTGGAGAAGTTTAAGTATCTTTATTTACCAAAGACTCCTCTGAGATAATTAATACTGATATTTTGTAAGTAGCAAATATTCAGAAGATATTGCCCTCTCAAGAACAAGGAAACAGTGAGACTAACCTGAAGGGTAATCAATTCTTCCTTGATTTTTCAAAATACCTTTGTCCCGTAGTTCCTTTGTTTCTGCAGGCTACAGTCTTGCTTCAAATCAAATATGCTTTAGTTCTATACACTGACTGAGGAAATACATTACTGCTCTCACTAAGTGTGTCACCAAGCAGTACTGAAAAAAATTTCTATGAACAATCATCCAGTGGCATGGAAAGTTCTACACACTAAGGCAAATTGCCATGTAATTTTTTGCATAAATTTCAGTACAGTATAAATAGAGAGACATTTCTGAAGTAAAAGTCTATGGATAAAACTACGCCAATTTAGTCCTGGCAGCAAATCTAAACTGAGTAAATAAGAGCATCTCTAAATCACTACTGAGCAACCAGATCTTTGCAGGCTGTTATCAAAATCGGTGGTGTACTCACTTAGTTCTAACACATTTGTACCTACTATATATTTTCGGTGCAGATATGAAGCACAGGATTCTGTCTTATACCTCTTTCTCAAAAGATATTTTAGAATTAGAATAACAAAAATGCACTGTCCTTATTTAAACATACCCTGCTATTATAACATATGAAATCCAAGCCATATTACATAAACTTGCTGTTTGCAAAAAAGCTTATATAAGCATTTGATGCAATTACATTTCCAGTGGGGAATCTGCAACTGATATTTATATGGGCTTTTACTCTTTCTGAGATCTATGATTTTTAGATACAAGAAAGGACAGAGGCAAAAAGACTGGAACTAAAACTGGTATCATGAAGAGTGAGGAAAGATAACAGGGCCTGAAAGTCTGGCTATGTTCAGATTTTCTAACTTCCTTTTTTTTTTTTTTTTTAAGGAAAATCCACTACCCTGCAACTGGCAAGGAGATTGTTTGTCTCTTATTAACTTATTCACATGCTGCCAATTTATAAGCAGTTATAAATCACCAAGAATTATCATAAGAGAAAGAACTAAAATTGAGGGGCATCCATCACCTCTCTGGGTAATTTGTTGCAATGTTCCACCAACCTCAGTTGTAAAAAAAATTCTTCCTTATATCTAGTCTTAATGTACCCTCTTTATTTTAAAACCCCTTCTCCTCTCATTACAAGCCCTACTGAAGTGTTTGTTCCCATCTTTCTTATAAACATCCTTTAATATTGAAAAGATGCAATAACCACTCCCTGGAGCCTTTTTTTCTCCAGGCTGAACAACCCCAGATCTCAGATCTCTCAGTCTTAAATATCAATTAGTATGCCATTTAATTGCAATGCCGATATTGATTTGACAATAGCAATGGCTGAAAAGTCTCTCTGAAAGTCATGGCCATAGGCAATCACCAACCATAAAGTTGGTTTCCATAGCAGCTGTAAGATTTAGAGGTTGTTGCTACAAACATCTATGGTGGATCAGATGATCCTATATCATTAGGCAAAGGCTCCTGTTTACAATTGCACTTTGGTGTAGTGGGTGAAATTTCATTGTACCTTATTTTCAAGTTAAGGATTACCATTGTGGAATTAAATATGAAAATATAAATTAAAACCACAACTGATCTTTTAAAATATTAGGCTGATAAATACAAAGCATTTCAAGGTAGCAGTGGACATTCAGCTTTTCAATTTTTAAACCTTTTTTAAATAAATCAGTTACATCACAGAGCTTGTCAAAGCATTGGATATTGGAGCTCTCAGCCACCTGATAGCTGAATTTGTAATCTCCACTCATAGAGACACATCTGGAATGCATAAACAGAAGCATTTATTTAAAATAAGTCATCAACAGAAATAATAATGGACAATTTAAAATATTAGTATTTCTTTCTGTAGACTTTAGAATTATTATGTGACTTCTGCGTTGGTTGCACTGTGTCAAAGTTTTGATAAAACCCAACTTATTGTGGAATCCCATTTTAATGATTTTTAAATAATGACATTAACTAAAAACATTTTAAAATTAAACCAGTGATTTGAAAGTACCTCTTTCTCACAGGAACTAAATTAAATAGACTGCTTTTGTTGCTGATTGAAGTGAAAAAATCAAGACTAGAATACATATCATATATAAAGGAATTTAGGGCTTCTCTTTCCCTTCTGTTCTAATACACTAACATGAGATAGCTAAGAAAGCACAAGGCCAACATATTTAAAACTATTAAGATGTTGTGTGGGGGGTTTTGGTTTTTTTTTTGGAGGTGGAGGGAAAGATATGTGTGTGAGTGGGTGTGTGTATGGGGGGGTGGGAAGAAGGCTTCAAGTTGATTTCTTGGGAGGGGTTTATAAAACAAATAATTGACCTAAGAGACCTAATAGGGATACACAGCAGTCTACATAGTTTAAGAAAGGATTAGAGATTGTCACAAGGAAGCAGAACACCTAAAGCTACAATAGGTACGGCTGTAAGAAAAGAAGAAAACAAGCTACCTAAATCTTCATGTTGCAAGGTCTGAATCAGTCATTAAGTGATAGAAACTGGGAAAGCTGAAGGATCATAATAAACATCACACAGACTTCTATGATCCATTCTTGAGGTCCTCTGCACAATTCCAGAGAAACAAAACTAGAACAGCAAATCCGTTACTAGGATAAACTGAAATGGTAATTGTTGTGCTCAAGGACATTCCAATTTTTTTGGCATGTTCCATCTGATACTTCAAGTCTGAAAAAGTTTTTTTAAAAATAATTTATTTAATTTAAAACTAATTAATTAAAAAATTAATTTAACATAGTCTTACATTTACAAAAAATTATCAATTTTTATTTACAAAATGAAATTATGAAACAACCCTTATCTATTATGGAAATATGTCGAAACTTTAGTAGTTAACCGCATTTCTATTTTGACCAAAATCTGAGTGTTATCCATTGTTTCTTTTGTCCTCCACAGAGGCGTCCTTATTCTAAAATCCATGAGAAATGAGTTAGCAAATGTAAAAAAAGAATGGTTTAGCTATATACCACTGATTCCAAAAACAAAATACAGCTCCATAAACAAAAAACTCCACAATTTGGCATTGAATACCAGGGTGGTTTGGTTTTTTTTCAATATTTTTCTATTTTTCATTGCAAACTGAAAACCAGATAAGACTGAATAAAAATCAAATGCTTTGAAGACAAACCGGAAATAATCTTTTCTAATTCCTTTCTACCTGGGCATGCAAACATAGTTACAGTTAACTTCTGCAAGTTCTTACAAGGTAGAAAATTTAGCTGATCTTGCTAGCAAAATGAAATACTTAGTAGCAATAAATGTACTTCTCTAAAGTCTTAAAACAATAGTATTTATATATGTCAGGACTGGGACTGAACAACATTGAAATATTTTCACTTTATATATTTAAACCGAATCCTTATTTTGTTTAAGTCAAATCAAGCTCCCAGAGATTTTAATAAAAGCGTGATTAGTTATTTTAGTCAAATTAGAAAAAAGCAAGTCTTCATTTGACAAGACTTTCAATGTACTTATCTACCCCACTGACAGTAACACCTCAGACTTGGTACATGTTTTCTAAGTCATTGCTATTCAATGTAGGTCCATTTGCTGGTCTATTTCAATTCAATTAATGGCTCTCAGCTGGTGTAAAACTAATATCTCAAGGTTGGCATATGATTTTCTTTTCTTTTAATTGCCTTTTCCCTGTGTCCTACCGTGGGGTAGGTAAGAGAGACATGAAAAATGATCAGCATTTCCTTTAAGACTGTAAAGGCAGAAGCTTCTGAAAAGATATAATTTACACAAGAGGAAAATAGGAGTGAGACATACCTGAATTATGAGAAATGGCCACTCAGTACTGTGGCTGTTGAAAGAGATGAGACGCAGGGCACAGATAATTGTTTTTTTCATTAGAAAAGCAACACACATATCATAATTAAATATCTCAACTTATCATGTTAACCCTTAGGGAAAATCTGTGATTTTTTTCTGTGAAGTAACTACTTAGCTGCCCAACCTGAACCACAATAGTAACTCACAAATGTATAAATAAATTTGGATTGATAATTTCATTTCATTTACACTGCAAGCTCTCTGAGGAATCAGACTTCTGGCAGGGAATGAGTCCTCACATTTTAAAATACAAATTATATTGGAAATTTTGTGTTTCACATTGTATCTGATGGAAATGACGCAGCTGTTATTTCAGTCA
Organism: Dasyornis broadbenti; assembly: GCA_013397935.1. Taxonomy (NCBI): domain Eukaryota; kingdom Metazoa; phylum Chordata; class Aves; order Passeriformes; family Dasyornithidae; genus Dasyornis; species Dasyornis broadbenti. The sequence goes on along the minus strand of VZRN01006613.1, from coordinate 2,141,686 downwards.
CATTGGCCTGCATGCCAATAAATTATACTTTTTGCTGAGAAGAATAATGGGAAGAGAACATTTCTCAAACCCTAACTCCTCTTCTGTTTAAGGAGCAATATGCATACCTGCACTAAAAATTGGATCGTTTTCAAAAAACATGAGATTTTCCAGCAAGTAAAAAAATTCTAATGGTGGTGGTCCATTCTCCATTCCACATTCCTTGAAAGGATGAGAGGAAAAGAAACTAACTCATTTAACAGACTTCATCTTTCAAACCACGACTTGAAGCTACACCAGAAAGTAGTATTAGTCAACTTCTACAATTACAAAAGGCAAAATAAAACTCAAAAAATTTTTCACTGCACAGAAACTTTTCCTGAACCTGGCACCATGCATCCACTGTCAGGCAAGCCAGTCAAAGTTCTAACATTCTGTAATCATTATTTCCTAGCCATCCAAACTGGTTGGGAAAGTTCTTTTCATTTCTTGCCATGCCTTAAAAGCATAAAAACAAGGTAGGACTTCCCCACTTATTCTGGAAATTCAAGATGTGGCTGGAATTAAACTAGTTATGAACTGTTAGATACAACGAGATAACTTTTTGAAATGGTAATTTTTTTTTAAAATCAAAAAAATGCATCACCTTGGAAAAAAAAATCATCTTGGAGACCACAACCCTCTTGTCTTAAGTCATCTTGACTAAGATCAGAGATATTAATATTAATCTTGTACAACTCTATGTCTTTGATCAGGATCACTTTTTCCCACTTTTGCGCATATGTGGAAGTACATGCACAAGAGCATCAGAACCAAAAGTCAGTGACACCTTCAGTACCTCAGGACATGGCACACTTTGTATACTGTCTTTATTATGAAACTTTATTCACTTTTCAGAGGAAAAAAGCAAGTCCTTTGAAAGTGTTATAGGATGTGATGCTCCATTCCTAAAGCATTTTTGTAAGAAATATGGTATTATGATGCTATAAAGACATTTGCTGAGAGTCAGCGCTTACTTGCATTACTTTGGAAGGAAATATCTGAGACAAGCAGGATGAGTTAAATCTTTCCTAGTTTTCCATCTTACTTTGACAGAGCTACTGCTTACTTTCATATTTCTAGTGTTTTGGGGGCAGGACAACTAACATCTCAAAGGATAAAGATATTTGCTAGAAACAATTCACAATAAAACTGCTTATCCTTCTTTCCCTATCAGGAGAAATATCATCATGAATTTCATCTTTTAACGGGGACATTGCATTAGTAGGCTCATTAGTAAAACTGTTTAGTAAAGCAATAAAATAATGCCAGGCTCTACTCTTTACAGCTCCTGATTAGAAAACCCATTACATCTCATGAGCAATTTATAGCTCATCAGTCTCAAAACACAAAGGAAATAAATTATAAGAGAAGGATGAGCTTAGAATGATGCCTACAAGCCTGATCTTCAAGACAGGAAACAAAATAATATTTGTAATAATAACAGAGGGCACTGAATATTAATGGGTGATCTCGGTACGCTTGATATAGAATGCTCCATGCAAATAACAATACTCCTGAACTTTTTATTAATACCCCCATTGCCTGATGATCTTATTTGCTTATGTTATCTAACAGCCCACACAATCATTTAAAGTATGTAGCTGATGACCTTCTGTGAGATAGGAATGTGCTGTTAGCCCTGTTTTGCAGTCAAGAATTCGAGGTGCACAGACCATCTTGTCTGAAATGCTAGAGAGAGCTATGGACCTTTAGAAATAAATTCTGATCCTAGTTCTGCTTCTCCTTGTACTCCATCATCATACAAAACACAAGTGGCATAAAGGTAATAAAACTAAACTCTAAGCACTCATGTATTGCCTAGAAATGATCCCTTCTGGTCTCAAAAACAGTGTGAAACATGAAGGCACTGGAGGGCAAGATATTCTTTGTAACTATCTTTTATATTTAAAGGCTTATCTCAGTCTAAAAAAGGTTAATTTATTTACTGTTAAAGAGTCTTACCAAATTTACCCTTCATTCTTATGTTAAAGAACTGGAAGACCAAAACATATAAAAAGTGAAGCAGATAGTTCACGTTTCTAGCTTTCTTCGGTAATGATTTGGTTTTTCATTAACAGTTTTTTTCACTATTTTGACAAAATCACAGCCAGTTTAGAATGCTGTTTAATTCTGTAAAATAAATAAAGCAAAGCAGTAAAACATTTAATCACCAAAGATTCTTCCAAGATACAAAGAGTGAATAAAGCTAGAGGGCTAATAAATATGTAAGTTGGCACATAGGGCAAATTCTCAAGACACTATGACCCTAAGACATTATAGTGATCTGTAAAATAAATTTTTTAACACATTTCCTAAACATACACTAGATACTTGAAGATTCAAAAGTGGCTCAATAAAAAAAAAAAAAAAAAAAAAAAAAAAAAAAAAAAAAAAAAAAACAAGAAAAAAGAAAAAAAGGATTAAATCTTTTAGCAAGGAAAAGAACTGCAGAGGTACTTGTGAAATTTCTGAAAAACCACATGCATATGCAGGGAGAAATGTGGATTCTAATTCTATAAGGACTCCCTGCTCACTAAAACTTAGTTAAAATTGTTTCTTATTTGCACAGAAAAGCACAATAGGATCACAAGAAAGACTAGATATTCAAGGTCTAACATAATTAAGATATTTAAGAAACTAATGAACTTCTAAAGGTCAAAACCAAAAAAAAAAGGGTTTTATTCATTCTCAGGATAATGATTTCTCAGTTACATTTCTGACTTGGAACTTTCCGCCTTTAGAGATTTCTCAGTTCTACTTCATTTTAATCGTAGGGATGTATCCAAATTGTCTGTGAGAGAGTGCGTTTTCCCGATCACAGCTGAAGACATTAATTAAGCCTTCTGCTTAAATCCCCAGGCAGGCTGACAAAATAGCAGGGCCCTTGGCTTCATTTTAAGGAAGCAAAAGAAAGGGAATAGCTTGATTAGCAGAATTGGTTATACCTACAACAGTGTGATCCAATTACAACAGACTTTTACAATGAAAGTTGCAGTGCTGAGGACATAGCATTAGGAAATAGCATTAATACTATTTGTGGTTTTTGAGGTTATATTTCTGCATATTCCAGCTTAGCTTTGCAGAAAGAAATCCACTTTGCATGTTGCAAGACCAAACCATAACACATACCAAAGGACAGTATTTGGAGAGTATTAGGACAGGCTTTAAGGAAGTGGTCTTTTGATGAAAACTGAAATGGTAAATATTATGATATGGATCAGAAGAGATTCTGTTTTAAAGAGCTAGAATCTCATTTGAAAAGGACTACAAGATGAAATTCTGGGGTCTCTGCCCAGCAATTGGAAAGTAAATCCTTCACCTGCAATTTGTCTTTCAAGAACAAATGTTAAACTGGTCTATTATAAAAAAGAATGAGTAATTAAAATGTCAAGGCTTTTTTTTTTTTTAATTTTGAAATTATTATTAAATTATTATTCAAAAACTATCAAAATCAAAAATCTGCAGAACATCAGGATAATCATAAAAGTGTCTATGGGCTTTTCTACAATTAAAAGAAACACTCATATGCTTAATATTTTTAATTATTTGATCCAAGAGCAGTTTGTTTTAAGGGATAAGTGATTCAACAACAAAATTTTGTATATGAAGTAGAATTTGACCCAAATATACAATTAAATGTATCTCATCAATTCACACTGAAATTCACATAGAAAATCTCAGATGGTGCAGAGCAAGTGTCTCTACGTACCACATAAAGGATTTCATTATTCTGTTAGAAGAACTGACGGTCTTTGGACTCTTTTGCCTGGGCAGGGCGGTTGTTTCAGCCTAAAGCCGAGGCACACGTTAGGTTCCAGTATCCACAGTTAAGGCTTAAATTATGTTTATTTACTCTACTTGCTTGTGTTCCAAATTTGAACTTGGTTTATTCAATGGAAGGAAATTTAGCAGGATGATTGTATTACGCGGGTTGCATCTGCAAATCCTTTTCAATTATGCAGCACACCTTGTAATCGCAGCTCAACTGTCGTGCACACCAGAGATCTGTAGTCTGTGTGTGCTTAGGCGGTTCCTGTGTAGAAACTGAGATACCTGAGGGATAAAGGGGTAATTGGTGCCCACCTGTTTCTCATTGCACTAAGATTCAGGAACATGTGTGAAATACACAGTTCCTGAACTGGGAACTGGGTAGAGAGATTACATAATATGGATGTACATAGACACCATCTTCTGAATGCCAAACTCAAGGTCAAAACCAGATTTATGCCTGTTACTCTTACAAAAATACACACATGCAACAGATTTCTTTGTAGAATGCCTCATAAATACTGATTTATACTACTAGAATCACACATAAAGCATCTGTGCCATGCTCATCAGATGCTTCTTCCAATATTTTGATTGGTAATTACATCTAATTGCTGAATTTCACAGCTAAAAACTCAGACCAATAAACACCTGCAAGCCTTAGAAAGGTACAGAATAGCCATAAATGCACAAATCCTAACACCAATTCTATTTTTAGTTAAAAACAGTGTTCTTAATGCTCTTCTTGAAAGAGAAATTGATAAATGCTTTAAAATGCAAAGAGTAAAATATGGAGTTAAGAAAAAATGTGGTCTTCAGCTGGGAGAATATAAGCTTGGCTTCTTGCGTACATTACTGACAATATTTCAGCTAATAATTTCTGTGGTTTGTGTGTGACAGTTTTAGAAGCATCTCAAGATATTGATTTTCCTCTAATAGGAGAAAGAATTTGAGGAAATAAAAATCAAAGAATCATCAAATGGTTTATGTTAGAGGGATTGAAGATCATCTGGTTTCCTACTCCCACGGGCAGGGACACCTTCCACTAGACCACTTTGCTCAAAGCCCCATCCAACCTGGCCCTGAACACTTCCAGGGTTGGGGCATTTACAACTTCTCTAAGCAAACTGCTCCAGTGCCTCACCACCCTCACAGTAAAGAATTTCTTTCTAATTTGTGAGCTAAATCTACCTCCTTTCAGTTTAAAGCCATTACCCTTTGTCTTATGTCCTAACCTAAAGGAACATTAAGTGCCATAGCTAAGTATAAGGATAATTCCCCTCCCTTTGCCACAACATACCTGTCTTTTCCACATACTTAACTGTATTCTTCCCTAGTATCCAATCACCACCATTTATAAAAGATAAAGAAATACCACTTCATTCTAGCATCGGCTGCTTTCAGGTAATCCCAACACCTTATCTGAGCAGTATAAGAGTCGCACCAACTATTACACTAACACGTAGTTTCCTTCACTTTCATAATAACAAAGTTTTATTGCCCTTATTCATACTGAACAACTGATAAAGCTACTCCAGAATCAGTATATTATTCAATATTATCCACACTGTTTCAAAAAACAACTGCATCCTAGTAGAGAATATTTCATAAAATAAGAAGCATCTGCATCTTAAAGAACATTCAGTAGCATCCCTGATCTAAATAGTCATAAATAATAGTTTTACTACAATATTTTTAAAACTAATTTGTTGCTAGTAGAATGTAAAGTAGTTCCTCCTGCAAAAAGCCAATCCGCCTTCTGCATTTTCTGTGTCAGGACAGTTAATTGACATTCCAAAATGCCTGTACGTTATTAAAATAACAACAGAAATATGGAGTACTTTCCTTCTGGGATTTTTCAGTTTACTCACAAAGAGAGACCACAGATTTATAGGAAGGTTCTAATCTAGTGGATGCCAATGGAGAAACTCTGAGACAAAAATAAACTTTGCCCAAAGTAATCTGTTTTTGTAATATATATACTGATCTAGCAAGAGGAAAAAAAAAAATTCTAGCCATTCTATATTCTTAGTGAAAACTTCAATTTTCCTGTCTACTAAAAATGATTGTAGCTTCTTTCATGCAAATCACCACTGGAGTGCCAAGTTTAGTATCAGTACAGATTTCACTTTTACTAATCAAGTAAAGTTACTATTATAACTCTGTATTTTTAAAAATAATTTCAACTTCAGACCAAAAGAAAATTCAGCATCAATTTTCAGCCATACTACTGCAATCACCACTTACATTGCAAAGACTTCAGCAAGAGCATGTACTGTAGTAGCTGTTGTAGAATTATGCACGACAGATTGCCACTCTAAATTAACAAACTTCGTGAACTATAGCTACTTCCTTTGTAGAACAACTGATTTAAATTCAGGGAAAGATACAAATGAGCCTCTGGCTGAAGCCCAAGAGCCAACTTTACTGTAAATCCCCAGCTGTTATTGTACAAACATAATGCTGAAGCCATAATTACCAATTCCAGTACAGGATGCTAACTTGTTCAGCTGCTTCCATTATAAGACTTCTAATTGTGAGTTTTCTTTGTCCTAATCTCACCCATGGATTTTTCCATCGCTAGTTTGAAGCTATTGCTAGTTTTTATTTCTTACTGAATTTCCAACAAGAAAAAAAATCTTCCCCTTACTTTGTGTCTATGAGACACAAATAATACACCACACAGTAATGCACTACTTTGCTGTTTTAAGGTTTTCCTTCTTTAATGTAAGGTCTTCATATAGTTTGGACATTTAGCCTTGAAAAACGTACATACTTAGTTACCACCTTAAAAACATTTCTTGACATTTAATTCTAAGACTTTTTGGAAAATATCACATTTTAGTGAATCAGCAGAGTCTAATCAAAACTGAGTTTTAAAAATTAACTTCATATACCTTGTTAAAGGTGAGAAGTTAGGTAATATTTTTATTTGAAATTTTAACATATAATAGCTTGAGATTAAAGGAAGTCACTCATCATACACTTGGCAATGAAAAGAATATAAGTTGTTTGGCTTTGTGCAATTATTTCCCAAGGATGCTCTTCAAGACAACAAGGCTTTCAACTAATGTTAGAATTACTTATCACTCTTGGATGGAAGCCCATGCCAAAATATATCCTTGTTATGGTATAATCAATGCTTCCATTTAATTTCTTCAAATAATAAATGTCCAACTGCTTTGGAGTAACAATGTTAGCAAAGATTAGAGAATGTAATCCATAAAATGATGAAATGTGGTACTTATTTTGCATCTAAAAAGGAGAATGATTGTTCTGTTTTTAAAGAGGAATTGAATTAACCATGTATTGAAGATTCATAAGCAAAAAAAAATATAACTGCTTTCTTGCACTGCCTAAAAAGGGAAAGAGAAAAAGGGCATTTTTTGTCTAAAATGTTTTGGTAATTGGTACTATTTCATTAAAATGCTTGTAGCACCTCTTGCATCTCTTTACCTTCTCTACCTTATTTTAACTTGATACTTCTCCATTACAGGTAATGCTGTGGCCACATTGCTTCCTAAAACTGATGGAAGTTCAGCAGGTTTCCCGAGAAATTGATCTGAGAGCACAAAAAGCCATGAAGTTTTAGTCACTGAGGGAGGGATTTCAGAACTATATAAAGGAGATAGAAATTTATGTCACAGCACCAGATGGACAGGAAACTCCTTTAGGGAATGGTAAAAAAAACAAACAAAAACTACTCTGTAAAGGCATTTTCAAAGCAGAATTTCATTGCTGGAGAAAACTTGTTTCTGAAACTAGAGGTTATAGCATGACGCATTTCTTCTGACAGCAAAGGCTGTAAAGGACAAAATCAAAAAGTATGCTTGTTATCTGGAATAAAACAGTCCAGCTCTTAAGACTGACCAAGCAGGTCATATATATGTCTTCACACAAAAAATGTTGCTTATTATTAAGCAGTAAAATTCAATTTAGTTCTTTCTGAAAGCAGGAAAATACAAAGCTCATTTTGAATGGGAGAGGGACAGTATTTTAAACGAAGTCCTTATTATAGTATGTGCTTGTAGTGGATATCAGGAACTGTGATGGAATAAGCAATTTCTCCCTTTAAGAGCGCAATAGTGTCCTAATAAGACACTGTCATGATGATTATGTTGTAATTATCCTTTGAATTTCACTCCAGGTAGTTAAGATGAGATTAATTCATATTTTTTTCATCCTAAACTTTGAAATATTCATTAATTCTCTCTATTATGATGTCAGACACAAAATTGTATGCAGTGTTCCAAAATGTTGAGCATTTCTTAACAGTTGGAAAGCAATTTTCTTTCCTAGCTGAGGGTTACATTTATTCTTCCTGATAGAGACATTTTGAG
>VZRN01006613.1:2099999-2133514 GCA_013397935.1 Dasyornis broadbenti | reverse complement strand
GGGGGGGGGGGGAACCCATATCCAACAACCCTTGTTCTAACACAATACAGTCTGACAAATTACTTAAATAGGCAGAAGAATTTTTTTTTCTAAACGGTCTCAAGAAATTCTGGGAGTAAGCTTCTCGAACTTTGTCACAGATGTCACCAAAACAAAAATTGGCTCAGAACTTCATGCCTCTGATCTGTAACAAGCAGGTTTTAGGTTTGGGGAATTTTGGGAATTTTATTGATATTTATTTTTGTAGATTATGAATGACTTGACTATTTTATATGATTTCATTACAAAAGTTTTCAAAGTGGGAAGCATCATACAAGATAAAATGTATTCTGAAAGCAAAAGTGACCAAGTAAAAAAAGATTGTAACAATTCTGTTTTATTTCAAGACAAAAAAATAAATTTTTATATATATATAAAATGGATAAAATTAATTTTGTAAGTTAACTTGCATTTCTGGAATTTACATAGTCAAACTTTAGGGTACAAACTTCTCTTTCAGAATAAATGCCTTAAGAATCTTTCTTATATTCATTTTTGAAGTGTTATCTTTGAAGTTGTGATTTGATCATCATCCTAAATACTTTTGAGATTAATCTGATAAGAAGCAGGGAAAAAAAAGAAAAAAAAAAGCGTGTTATTCCTAATGAGTTGGGAATAATTAAAATTTTAAACAGTTAAAATTGCAATGCTTTCATTATTCTTCTTGTTCTCTTTTGCTTCTAAAAATTACTTGTTTGTACACTCCTCCTCCTAGTTATGTATCATATGCAATCTTGCTGAGTGTCCAGGACATTAATGAAGAAACTGAACAACACTGTCCTCAGTACTGACCCCTTGACTATACCATGAGAAATGGGCCTCCAATGGTCACAATCCTTGGAACACAGCAGTTTAGCCAGTTTTAGTTTCCAGGCCACCTCAGTGTTCTTTCAGGCTGTACATCATCTATTTGTCTAAGAATATGTGATGAGAGACTAAAGGCAAGATTAAAAATATTAGTTGTCCTCATCCACCAAGCATGACACTTTGTTGTAGAAGGCAGTCAGCTTGGGCAGGCATGATCTCTCCTTCAGAAATCCATGCTGACAATTTCCAGCATCATCACACTTATAATTTTACTACATGGATATTCTTAGCTTTTAATACACTGAGCCTTTGGATATGAGGTATCTCCTTCTAACTTAAGACACACCCTGTTTATAGTGGCTTTTGTGAAATATGTCTTTGCCTGCCAAAGGCCTAAAAGTGAGGATATTGCACAGCTCAACTTGTAAGAAATACATTTCAAATTATCTCAGCAGCCCGCTAGTCAGGGCTAAAAAAATCTATCAGTATTTTGGGGAGATAAAATTATGTTAATGTATTTTGTTTGTGCTTAATGGCTTCTGTGGATATTTTTCTGCCACAAAGACTCCCATTTTCCCCTCTTAATTTAAGCTGTGCATCCATAGTCCTAAGGTTTATATATAGGAGAAAAAAACTAAGGTGCTCCTTAAGATTATGAAATGGGAAGCAAAGTATAAATGCTCTCCAAGAAGAAATATAAGTAAATTCATGCATGAAGAGATTAAGACAGACAGTGATTTTTGCCCTTTTCAAGTCACTTGCAAGTACTTTTGCTTTTATTTTCTGGTGTTGGATCAGATTTTCTATGGAAATATTAATAATTCTTTTTTAAACACGCAAGATTTCTTTAATTGCTTAGCCTGTGTAAACTGCAACTAAATTTCAAAGTTGTTAAGGAAATAAAAGGTCATTCCTCAGCATAAGATACCCATACAGTTAAAACAGCTCGATCTAAATACACTTTACATGAGGCTCATATACAAAATATTATGAACATCAAACTGAAATGTCACATTGTTTCATTAAAATTTTCCCCAGCAGAACACAGATGTATTACATGAAGGAAGTATTTGAAAAACTGAAAATGCAATTGATGGCAACAACAACAACCACCAATCTCCTGAAAAACAGTTCCAACTTCAATAACTTTCCCACATCCATCTAAAGGAGTGCTCCCAAATCAAATTCAGTTCCTCAGGCTGGTATAAAATTGGGTGGATATTGGCAACTCATGACTTTAGTCATGAACCATAAACAACCAAAGAAAACGTCTTGGGTAATATTAACTCAGATTTTTCAGTGTAAAAAGCAGAGATCCTCCTTGACTGAGCAACAAGTCACACCAATAATAACAGGAGTGGAGGCTGATATGAAAAAAATGATTTGTTCAAAAGACAAAGTTGTTCAACTGGATGATCCCTAGGCAGATTCCATTGAAGTATAGCAAATCAAGGACAAAATCATGAATCATGGAAGTTTCTTATCAGCTGTCAGCAAAGAGCAAGCAAAGCCAACTCAATTTCAGAATGGTAGTCCCTCCAGAGACCACAAACAAATATAGGAGTGACTTGTCCTTTGGCAAAGCTTGTGATTAAGAAAACCTTATATCTTGTTCATACCAATAAAAGTGACACTGTTGGAACTACATCGTGTTGAGAGCCAAAATTACTTAAGGAGTCCTTTATGACTGTCCTAGTTCTTGAAACCAGGACAATGCCATAATAGTGACTTTATCCTTAGTGACAGGTGAGTGATCCCAAACGGCAAGGCTTGAAGAAAAGGTATCAGAAAAATGAACTGGGAAGCATTTCAAGTTTTATCTGAGTGGATTGTGACATGTAGATACAGAACCAAGTATTGCTTTTCAATACTTGAAGAATTATTATTGGCCTAAGAATATGCCACTGTGCAATAACAGTGGCATATTCTTAGGCACTTTTGTGATTTTTTTGATATTACAAAAAAGCGTGCAATGACACGTCCTAAATGGAGCTTCTCTGATATCTTTATACCTCAATAGCGGTAGAACTGCATAATTCTGGAAATAATTTGACTGTGTGGCAGTGGGGTATCTCACAGAGTAGAAAAGAGAGTGTGGATATAGCAGATTTAGCCTTGAAATTTTGGGACAACACATCTGAGTGGAATGTGGGGGAATATGCTCCTCCTACCCAACTCCAGAATCAACAAAACCCACACCTTTTCAGACCCTTACAGGGGAATATGAGCATCTTGAAAGAAGGGAAGGCTTTGGAAACTACAGCCCAGTCAATCTCACAACAGTTCCTAGCAAGATTATGGAGGACAGGACCCTTAAAATCATTACAAAGTTGACAAGGAAAGAAGGGAATTGGGAAAAAAAAGAGCATGGGTTAGTAAAAGGCAATGAGCATCTGATTTGCTGGTCTTACAAAAAGGGAAGACTGTCTCAGTGCACAAGAGGAGTGTATGTTCTTCCTCAACTTCATAATAACTTTTGATGTGATCTCCTATGCTGCACCTTTATAACTCGATCAAAGAGAGAAGCTCAACAAAGACATTGTCTCAGAAAAAGAATTTGAGGTTCTCACAAAGGCACCCAAAGCCCAAACATAAACCTAAATATATGCAATGATCTGGCTGGAATTAGCAAAGGGTAATTCTATTTTGATGATTAGATACACTCATAGAAACAGTGATGAAAGAAATATATTGTAGATTAGCTTTTGACAAGATTGATCCAGGTTTGGAAATAAAACAATGTAAAATAAAGCTCTCTAAATACAAGGATATTCAGTCTCTGGAGTAAAAATATGGAGAAAAAAATGCCTGAAAGAAGTCCTGCTTTAAACCCACCTACAATTTCTTAATTCATATACAATCACATATTTCAAAATACAAGATACACAGAGTTTTCAGAGTTTCCCATGCTTATAGTTAGAAGTTCATATATATTCACTATTTCTTGTTTTCTTGACATTTTCCCTGGAGACTTTTAATTCAATTATTAAATTCTGTGTTCTTTAAGGATATCACTGGAAAACACATTTTAATGTCAGAGAATACATTTTTAACCTTATTAATTGGGAAAAAACCCCAAAGTAATCCCCCCTACTTTAAGGGACAATCGGTTACTTCTTTTTATGTAATGGAAACAATTGAACAAAAAGAAAACTGCATTTTCTTCAGCCCTTAAGAACTGTATGTGCAAATGAAAATTATTAATAAATCCAGGACTAAGTTCTCAAGCAAACACCACAAACTGCTTTTATTGTTATACAACAAGCTAATAAGACTGTACCTTGATTATTTCCATTCAAAAGTGCAGTAGTATGGGTGCAGTAGCATGATAATAAAGACATTTAATTCAGAAGAACTGAAATATTGAAATAATTCAGGATATTGTATTATGTGTTATTTGGTTTCATACATCTCAACAATATACTGTAAAGAATGTAGTTTGCATCATATCAATGCAAATGATGTAAACTTGGGAAATAGAACATGGTATAGATGAAACTTACTGGTTTCAAACTAGCAATTTGATCAAATGTATACAGCTAGACCATTCATAGTCAAAATGTAATTCTCTGTAAAATTCAATTCATAGAGTACCCACGCCTTTATATATATATTTATATATATAGGGGATATAAAGATGTCGATCCAGGATCAAATAAGTCCTCATCTGCTCAGGTTCTGATGCATCACTTCAACTTCTGACATGCAGTGAAACCATTTGATGAAAATACAGAAGTTTCTTCTCTGCCTAAGCATAGAATTGGGGGTAGGAATCCATGGTTCTGTGGACACCACTAACTGGATAGGGTAAAAAGGTCAAAGTAAGAGGAACAGGGCTAAGAAAACAGCATGCTGAGTAGCCTTCTCACTTACACAACTTCTACAGACAGAAAAGAAAATATCCATTTTAGTCAAGACCTGGATTTTTCACTACTACCTTGGGAGAGAAAATTTTATACTGTCAGAAGAAAATATTACTAGAAGTTTTCTTTTGTTTTTAAGAATTCGCATCCATTAGATTTAAGTCAATTGGAAAACAAAGTTTTTAGCATTCACTTTGAATAGGTTTGAAAGGTTTCAATGAAGCAATTGCAAGATAGAAGGCAGTATTTCAACCTATATACAAAGTTCAATACAATTCTCCTGATAAAGGCAGTTTAGCATTCGCATTTAACAGTGCATAAATGATCTTATTTGGGCACCTAGGTATGGAGCAGGCAAGTGGTGATTTCAGCATCTGTAACCATATGTGAAGTTTAAACTAGCAAATCTAGCCACTCTCAGACTTAAATTGCAGCTCAACAAGCTTAAATTGAGCTCAGCTCAATTTAATTCTGCAAAAAAGAGAGCTCAGCTCAGCCTACCTACTCAACAGACTGCCGGCCTCTCTTACCAGCAGTAATTCACTATCAGAATCAGAGGTGAACGCTGCCCTCTCAATGAACATTTTTATCATCTTCAGATCCAGCTTAGTAAAAGATAGCACCAGCAAACATGCAAGAATTCCAGTCATGCCTCTTAGCCATAGCACAGCACACCCGCTGCTGTACCTCACTGCTAATAACATTGGCCTTCCCTCCTCACTCTGCTCTGTGCTGCAATGGGAGAACAGTGAAGGCCTGACCTCCTGAGCTGAGAGCCCTACATGGAGGTCCCTCAGAAGCCATTCCACAAACCATGTTCCTCAGTGCAGAGGACATATCCCTGTCCTGCAAAGTTACTACTGAGTATGTTACAAGTCATCTCAAGAGTTAATCAAACAATGTCACTTCAATGGATGTGTTCTTTTATAGGGGAATGAGTAAATTGGCTTAGAGAACCATCTCTCCTTCTAGAAAATAAGCAATGACTTGTCGATTTCACAGAATGCTTTAATTCCAGTATACATAAAACTTAAATCATTACTGCTTCCACGGAAAAGGCAGACAAAACCATTCTGGTCTGTATCACCCAAACTAAACACTTCTAGCTAGTGAGCAGGATCGCTGCTCAGAATCCACTCTCAGTATTGACTAGGTCTCTACTGACTGTGATGACCACTCAAAAAACTTAGCTTACTTTTAGATTTCTACAGCACTGTGGTCACTTTGCTAAGTGCCGAAACAGTTAATATCACATGCAGTTGCCATGTAGCTGTAGAAACACGCTGCAGAGATATTACAAAAACCTACTGCTAAGCTGAATACAGCTCCAGAGGTTTCTTTCATCATTCCCTCATGGCATTCACATTTGCATACACAGCTTACTGAACTTTAGCACAACAACTACGAAGCAAGTTGGCAAAAGACTGGAAAGTGAACCTAGTTCACAAGTGCTACAAGATGAGAACAAAGCCTGTGTGAATATCATTTTTAAATCTAGGTGGCAAGTGCCTTAAAGTCAATACATATAAGTAGAACTGGAACACCAAAAATATTTTACTTGAAGTATTTTGTCCTGTTAATGATCAACTCCATCTTCTGCTGGTTTGAGAACATTTACTGACAAGTGTCTATTTTTCATAAGTCTCACAGGACTAGGGGGACCTTATGTTAGGCATCTGGTAGATTCCACATCCCCATCTTCTGCAATAATTACATTAGTGTGCATTTTTTTCCTGAGATTTGGTAGCAGCTAAATGAAATTAGGACCCCACCCAAGTCTCATTATTATCACTTGAAATAAAAGTTTCTATCTTCACTTTAACAGAACCAATGCTCTCCAATATGAAGCATTAGGTAAGAAAATATTCCAAGTCATACCTCTCATATACAATAACTGGACATGAACCAGTAATACACACTGTCAAGTTTCAAAAAATAAATGGGAAAAACACACACATTATGACTTACGTTCTGCAGCCTTGAATGAAAAGTATGCTCCCTACAAGATTACTTAAATATTATAAAACTTTCCATTACCTAGGACAATACTGCTACTCTGTTAAACATTGAAAGATCTTAGCTTTACAGAAAAAGAGGATAAAGAGACTACCTCAAGGATTTATTAGCACAAGAGTGAACTAATTAAGAGAAATGGGAAAGCATCATGATCTCATAAATGAATGTACTCAAGACTTTTCTTATATACATAGAAGTCAGATTTGAACAGATGAAATTTTCCATTTAGGGTCAACATACTTGTGATTTCTGTCAAATGTTGTAGTATGCACATTAAAATTCTTTGCAGGTGATTGACTGAAAACCAGTTTAACATTCCTCTCTGATCACAGGTAATCACTTGCATAGTAAAAAGAAGATTTGTCCAGTATTTCAGGTTTTTTTTTTTTTTTAATTCATTGACAATGTTAATATAAACAGCATAACTGAATCAAAACATAAGAGCTAAAATGAGCTACACTGAATTTCTTTGTACATAGTATCTTGGATTTCTTTTTTCCTCTGTAGTATGTTGATGCTATATGATAATTATATTTAAACATTTAAAAGGGTTTGCTTTGAAAAATTAAATCCTAGAGATATTACAGAGTATAGCAAGATTTCATCTACCTAATGAGCAAAATAAACCCAAACAAAATTAAAATTAAAAAAGGAATGAAAAAGAAAAATAAATCATGATAGCTTGTGACATAAAGAGCAAAACCATTCCTTATTTCACTGCATTTTGCACTTATCACTACACTTGTTTTTCTGGACTTCACATCAAATGAGAGTCAAATGTTCCATTCCCAGTGCTGAGGTCATTTGAAGTATAAAATATACATGCTTTGAATCTTCTTTCTTTTGGATAAAACATTTCTTTTAAGAGGCAAGCAAAGTTTCAGAAAAAAAAAATCATTTTTCACATGAAGGAAGCTTTCACTGTTAAGGTATTCTCAAAGCAAACGTCTACTGATTGCTAATCTAGGAGGTGTAAGAATTAAACTTTGTAGTTTGAGACTGAAGAGATCAATTTATATTAGCTGCAAATTAAGAAATAAAGATGAAAACCACCTACCTTTCGGGAATGGATTTCTTTCACATATAGTGGAAGTAGAAATTCAGATATTCCTTCAAGTCGTATTCCTTTTTTAGTGACTCTCAAATTTCCCATTCCATCCTACAATCAATAATATATATATATTCACTTCAGGAAATAACCTTATCCAGAACAAGCTGAAAATAACACAGTAGTTGGCCTAACCCCTAAAAATAATGAGTGCTGTCCCACTGTCCCCAGCTCTCCTCACAATCTTGGGCAGGAGGTAGATGGGCACATTTATAGCCAAAGCTTCACCTAGGGCTGAGGTATTTGACTGTGCAACCTGACGGTGACCTGCACATATTTCATTATTTTATTAGGCTGCACCTAAAGCCAGGGTACAACTGTAGATCATCATTATTCCCTGTGTAGAGGTGAAACTAGATCCTGAATTTTACAATTGGTCAGTATAAAAACCAGTTAATTTTCTCTCTATATATATGTATAAAAAATATCTGGTAAAGCAATTTATTAATTGTTATATCTTGAATGCAGTGTTTTTGCTTTTCTCAGTAATTAAAAGACATAGGAAAATATCATGCAGGAAGAAAGAAAATGGGTTTTGGTGGTTACTCATCACTACTAAGAGCATGTTGCTGATTAATAACTTCAAAAATGCTGAGGGTTATTTTTGATTTCTTGTCTTTATTATTTATCAGACTAGAAAAAGGAAAAGTGCCATTGTAAAAGTCTGGATGAAATAAGCAAACCACAGGATTCAATAAGATATAAGCCTAGAAAGTGGCATAATAAGGCTTCAGCTGCATTCTTACAGGAGAAAAACAATGAAGCACGCTCAGTACTCAAGAGACAAAATCATTTTGCACACTGATAGAAATTCAAGACTTTTTATCCCTAGAATTTTGTTACTATATTCCTGGATAGAAAAAGAATACTTCACAGTACAGCCAGTGGAATTTAACTTGATCCAGTTATATGCAAAATAAGCAAATTTAATCTAGTTTCTAATTACATGTTTTGAAGCCATTGTTGACTCTGGTATACTGGAACAATGAAAACTTGCACTTTTGCTCTGCTGGCTGAACTGTGAAACAAGAAACCTCTGCTTACTGGTTAAACAGCTGGGTAACAGTCCTTGAGTGCTATAGCTGAATTGTCAAATAATGCTTCTTAAAATAGTGATGTTATAAGTTAAAGTATTTATCCTAAATCAAATAATGTTTATACAAACAATTTCACACATACAATCCCAGGTATTTGTAGGTTATCAAAAAGTGCAATATGAAACAGTAATGCCTGTTTTTGAAAAGGAACTAAGATAAATTAGTTTGTTTTGGAATGTGCAATCTGCATTAACAACCATGCTATAGTTTTTGGCAATGAATAAATATTCAACAAGAATTAGGTAGTGATTTATTGATTTGGATATAAACACACTTTCTAACTGAAAAGGCAAATCCAATATTTTGTTGTATCTGCTTCTGTGGAATGTTTGTAACGAATACATGTAAAATAATATTCACAATAAAAATGGGGGAGGAGTAAAAAGGAGGAAGTGAAAAATAAACACAAAATATACAAAAGTGTAAAGTTAAGCCTTCAGAAAACTAGAAATGCTGAAATTAAAGTTGTCTAGAAAACTTTCATCTGCTCTATCTTGCAAATATGTGTAGGATAAAATTCTACAATTATATGCAATATTTACCCTCCTGAATCTCAGCTAATTCCACACAAGGCTGGCTCTAACCTCAGGCAGCAGCTACTCACTATTTTGCTTTCACCTCGTTATTCTCGTTGCTCCTCTTTATTGTACTGTTAAAATGTTGCTTTGAAGACAGTACTGTAATTTTTCTTCTTGACTTCTGTTCTCATAAGTGTTTATTACTGAAGTTATACAGTTTTTCACAACTACTAATTAATTTTCAAAATGCTTTCAGTAACTTTACATTGTGGTACTGTTCTTATGTTACTGATAGAGACCTAAAGTACAAAAATCAATTTGTTCACCATTTTTTTATATTTATCATATTTTCTCTGTTTATTTGGAAGCAATTGGAAGTTAATTTGTATAGCACTTAAACTGTCAGAGTCTCAGAAACAAAGTAATGATAGAGTTTACTGTGTCCATAAGGGCTTTCACTTTTCTAAGTGACATTTCTAAGTACTCATTCTTTAGTCCTTCAGCAGTGAGATATCCTTTTAGCAGGATCCAACAGACTGAATGCAGCCTCTGAACAGACAGAAGCACTCTAGCTTCAGTAAAATTACGTTATTTAACACAAAAAGACAGACACTACATTCTGGAGCCTAAGTCATAAAATGTGCTATAAAACTGGAAAAGGGTGACTGTAACCTCAATTGCTTGATAAATGCGATAATCTTCCAGACAATAACTTTCTGAAGTGTGTAATGACTGACATAAAATAAGGCTGAATAGTAAAATAAAGAAAATAGTCAGACATGTACTACATGCTTAATGAAGATTACTCCATTCAAAGAATTACTTCCCAGTATGATTTTTCATCAATAACTCCCCATCAGGTTTAAACAGGGGTTGGAATAAGAATTTATTGTTTCGTTGAGTTAGAATTATGCTGTTAGAGAGAAAAATTCAAGGATTTTCAGAAGTACCACAACTTGGTTAAAAAGTTATTAATATTAAAAAAGATTATTCAGAGGAAGGTCCTTCTGCTTATTTCCCAAATAAATTCCATAAAGTTTAGGCTTTACAGGCAACTAATATTCAGATTATCCATTTGGTGTGATCTGATTTTATTCAAGTGCAAAACCAGACCTGAATGAACTATTCCAGTACTTTCTTAGAATATAGTAAGTAAATGCCAAGTTTGGGTAGTGGGACTGACTGGGATGGAGGTTTTATTTCCTCATAGCAGCCGGTACGGTATTGTGCTTTGGATTTTTGGCTAAAACAGGGCTCATAACACACATTGGTGTGTTATGCTTTGGCTATTGCTGAACTGTGCTTGCACAGTGTCAAGCCTTTCTCATTCTTTCCCCCATTTCTGACCCCTAATAAGTAGAGTATGGCCAAGGAGTTGAGAGGCAACACAGCTAAGCCAAATGACACCAAGTGGCCAAAGGGATGTTCCATACCTGCAACATTATGCTCAGCAAGAAAAAGTGGTGGTAGAGGAAGAAGGGGGCTGGAAGCATGGAGGCCAGAGAGAACAAGGATTGTCTTTGAAAGTGGCCACTGCTTGGAGGCAGACTGGGCATCAGTCTGTTTGTGGTAGGTTGTGAGTGATTCATTATTATTCAATATTTATTATTATTTTGTTTTATGTATTCTTATTCATGCCATATACAACTTTCCATTTTTCTAATTTAATAATATAAAAACCAAACTAACTGTGACCCTGCCTCACTTACGTTGTTCTTTTCCCTACCTAAGCTATGAAGGAAATCAACCCCTTAAATTTACATGCATAAATATACCTTATAGAGATCGTATAAAAAAAAAAAAAAAAAAGAAAAAATCATTATCAATATTTTATGTTCTTCTTAGAGTACATCACATTTCAGTTATTAAAACCAGAAATTCAAATAAGCACCTACTAAAACAGGAAAACCAAACATTTATTTTATGCTTTTTGTCTTACAACTGCAGCAGCCTAGGAAGAGTTTTACTGACTTTGAACACTACATTAAAGTCAAAGAAGTCCTAAACTATACTTGCTATAAATCTCTGATAATGAGAATATAACTTTAAATCAGAGCATGAAAGAATGCCCAAAAAAAATATTGTGGGAGGCAAACAACAAATACTGACATTCAGAGCTTTTTCAAGCTTTGACCCGCTTATAAACTGGCAGAGATTAATTTTCTTCAATGATCCTGTAAATGGTATATAAGAAAACTAGAAGTAAATTCATACTGTCATTAAACAGGCAGAAAGATCTTTAAAAAGATCAAGTTATTTCTTCACAATGTGCTGAGAATTCTACAAGGGTGCATTACTTATACAGCCTGTATTATTTCTGCCAAATAAACTATTACAGCAGCATGTTTTATGATAACTACAAATAGAAAGTATATGCTAGAACTATGAATACTTCTCGACAGGTCAGAAGTTGGCTAAAACTACAATCTAGTGTAGCCTATCCACAATCTAAACTACTGCAACTAGTCCTGGGCTACAGATATTGCTATCTAATGCAATAGGTAGTGTTGTGCTTTCTTTTATTGCTCACTCTCTCACACACATTTTTCCTTCTTTCTTTTTTTAAAAAATTAAATTATTTAAACACTAAGGCATTCCAAGAGACATCCTCAGCAAGTTTGCCAATGACACAAAGCTGGGAGGAACAGCCAACACCCCAGAGAGCTCTGCAACCCTTCAGAAGGGCCTTGACAGGCTGGAGAGATAGGCAGAAATTAAATTCAATGAATGAAAGTGCAGGGTCCTGCACCTGGGGAGGAATAACCCCAGGCACCAGAAAAGGCTGAGGATTGGCCTGCTGGGGAGCAGTTCTGCAGGGAAGGACCTGGGGGTCCAGGAGGGCAACAAGCTGTCCAAGAGCCAGCAGTATTGAGTGTAGGTGTGTTTATTTTGTCCCCATAAATTGCACAGTTTTTTTTTAATCCACTTCCCTGTGTCTGAGTCCTGGTTGTAATTTCAGCACAAAATCTTGAAGATAATTTAGTCATGCTGAAAATTTAATCATATATTATTATTTTATTTTTCAAATAAGTGATTGCCTGACTTCAGAAAGAACAATAAAAAACTTATATGAGAGGACAATAAACAAATATGCTCTATGCAGAAGCACTCCATGTTGTTGATAAACCTGTAAAAAATATTTACGTATAAGAAAAAAAATTGTACAGCCCCACTGGTTTGTTGTGTACACATATGATGTAATTAAAATTTTAGAAAATAGGTTCTCACATTTCTCTAGGAATTTCTACAAACAATTTTTAGGACCTACTCTTATTGTGTACTCAAGTGTACTACACTGAACTAATGTAGTATTGTCTAGATTTTGAGAAGTAAAAAGATTATTTGAGTGGAGATGCCTTGCAATTCATTCAGTCACATGCACAAAATAGGCTGTGTTAATGCAATTATGTGTTTTGTGTTTTTCATGTCTGCACCTTGCCCTTTGAGCCTGACACAACCACAACTTCAGCTCTTGTGACACTAATCCCTAATTGTGGCAGCAGAAAAAAACAAGCGCTAAACAAGCATTAGTAACCATTCTGACAGCATCTATACCTATTAAAAATAATAAAGCATGTCTTGAATAGAGTGGTGGGCTTAGTGGAGAAGTTCTGTAAAGACTACCGTTCTCTTGCACTATTGCAAAATCAGTTCTACCTTAGCTACTACTGACACAATGGTTTGGTTTTCTCTTGTTCTTTTCCTTAAAGGCAGATTCTATATCTTCTTTAGAAAATTTACTATATTGCCTCTACTGTCTTTATAGTTATAAGTATTTTCTTCAAACTTACAGCAACTCTAGTGCTATAATGCAATTACTTCTGCTTGTCATTCAGATACATTATTGCTTAGACTAAATAATCACCATTCATATTCTTTGCGTTATTTTGCATCTTAATGTTTCACATTGCTTCTAATCTGCCTTTATCATCCATATCTCTCTAAGTAGAATGAAAAAAAAACAGAACACACACAGCTTGTGAACACTTACCATAGCTAAGCAGAGAAAAATGATCTCACTTCTTTATTTCAGCATGTCTGGTATTTCTGCAATATTGTTCTGTTACTGATTTATGATATGCTAAAAATCAGATGTTGTCATAAGAACAAATGAATTTAAAAATTGGACTCCACAAACTGGCCAGAAAATAGTTTCTCTTTTATGTACTTATTAGAGTACTTACCCTGTATATGAAAGGGCCAATGTCTTTTCTTAACCTCCTTAGTCTGTGATGACTAGTCTATTGATATAATAGTAGATCCACATTACTCTAATGATTGCTCTTTTCTGGGTAACAATCCAGTTCATACAAGTAATGAAAAGCATATTGGGAAAAAATGAAGTAATTTGCCCTCAAAATCCCTAATATCAACATTCTTCATCCCAAAAGACTTTTTCAATATTACCTGAAAATCCATGCTGCTCCATCAGAAAAGACTGGGCCCAGGGAGTGGTGGCGAATGGTGCTGCATCCAGTTGGCAGCCGTTCACTAGTGGTGTCCCCTAGGGATCAGTGCCGGGGCCAATCCTGTTTGATATCTTCACTGATGATTTGGATGAGGGGATTGAGTCTACCACTAGCAAACTTTCAGATGACACCAAGCTTTAGGCATGTGTTGATCTGCTGGAGGTTAAGAGGGCTCTGCAGAGTGACCCAGACAGGCTGGGTAAATGGGCTGAGTCCAACAATACTACTTTTAACAAGTCCAAGTGCTGAGTCCTGCACTTCGGCTACAATAATCCCCTGCAGAGCTACAGGCTGGAAACAGTGTGGCTGGACAGAAGGGGATCTGAGGGTAGTGGTGACAGTGGCTGAACACAAGACAGCTGTGCCCAGGTGGCCAAGAAAGTCAATGGCATCCTGGCCTGGATCAGCAATAGTGTGGCCAGGAGGACCAGGGAAGTCATTCTTCCCCTGTAGGCAGCACTGGTGAGGCCACACTTCGAGTACTGTGCCCAGTTCTGGGCCCCTCAATTTAAGAAGGATGCTGCTCAGATGCATACAGAGGAGGGCTACAAGGGTGAAGGGTCTGGAACATGAGTCCTATGAGGAGCAGCTGAGGGAGCTGGGGTTGTTTAGCTTGGAAAAAAAGCAGGCTCAGGGGAGACCTTATTGCTCTCTACGATTTCCTGAAAGGAGGCTGTAGCCAGGTTGGGTTGATCTTTTCCACTGACAGAACGCAGTCTTACGCTGCACCAGGGGAAGTTTAGGTTAGACATTACAAAAAAATTCTTCACTGAAAGAGTGACTGGGCACTGGAATATTCTGCCCAGGGAGGTGGCGGAGTCACGATCCCTGGAGGTATTTAAAAAGAGATTGGATGTGGCACTCAGTGCCATGGCTTAGTTGATAGGTGGTGTTAGGTCATAGGCTGGACTTGATGATCTCAAAGGCCTTTTCCAACCTAGTAAATTCTGTGATTCTGTGACTGAGAGCCTTTTTAAAGCTAGCTTCACAAGCTAGGACTCTCATCTGCAGACTTGAGGCTTAGATTTTAATATTCCCTGATTTAGATTTCAGCATCCAAAGAAATTTGATTCTTAATGCTTACTTTCTTGTATTAAGGCACATGTACCTTCCTAAATATTTTGCTACATTGTGACTTTGTATTCATGGTAAAAGCTTAACTTACAATAACCTCATGAGCCATACCATGGAGGCACTGAAGTACCCACAGCCAAGCACATCCTTCAGTAGCTCCCCGGACTGGCACTCATAAGAATAGCACACTTTACTGAATATAACAAAAAAAAAAAATATCATTAAGGTGGCCCTATTACACTGCTTCCTTGATCATACCATAGCATTAAAGAGCATTAAAGAAATCAATTTTCAAAGCAATCCAGTCTATTACTGTCAAAACCAAAAATCATTATTTTCATGTGAGGAAAAAGTGTTGTATCAAACTGGGAGTTTAAGAATTTTATTATTCAAGAAGTGTGACTATAACATTTCAGTCTTTATATTATCCAAGTTTAGACAGTTAGTATTCCCATACAAACACTGAACACTTTTCAAAAGAACTTCTACACATCTTTCAATAAACAACACCTTGCTTCATTGATACTCTCAATAAAATAAATGGGACAAAGAGCAAAGTAGCTTGCTGCAGTGATCCATCTTTTGCCACCAGGGCAAAGAAAATGAAAGTGTAAGAAATGCCACAAAGCTGCCTGAAAATAACTCCTCTTTTATCTAACAGCCTGCTCAATAGAACAGTCATCTCCTAAATGATAGCTTCCAGTTTCTTCTCTGCAGTCTGAAGGGAGTAAAAATACTAACCTTCAGTTGCTCGAGGAAAGTTAAAACCACAATGGTCAAGGGACCTACTTAATCTCCTTGCATATAGCTCAGCATGGCAGAAGTCATTGAGAAATTATCAGTTATATTGCCAAATGGGAGAAGTCTTGTAAAGGGCATAATTTCACAAGAAAACTTGAAAAAAAAAGTTTACTGTATCATTTCAAGGGATGATAGCATGTTCTCAGATATCATAAATTTCCTGTGGCATGACTAAACTGATCACAGAAGCACAATAAAAGATAAGTATTTGTGAATCAACGTTTCAATGTCTCACTGAATTTCATAATGGCACAACTTTAGAGACAGACTGGAGAAGGGGCTTTAGAAAGAAGTTTAGTATCGCAATTCATCCCTTTGAAAGCACAGCATCAGAATCACCTTTGTTATCAGATCATTCTCGGTCTACAGCTCTGAGGATGCAGGCTGGACACAGAGCAGCTACCTGCCGTTGTGCCCACAAAGGAACTGTGGAGGGAAATTCTTCAGTTCAGGTTCTGTGCAGAAACCAGGGAACACAGGCCTATATATTCCAAAAGCAGAAACCAGGAATGAAAGAGTCCCTGCACACAGCCTTTAGCAAACTGGTAGAAGACCTATAAACAGAGTGGTGAAGCAGAGAAACCCAAGTGATACAAAAAGGTATCAATAACATTAGGTATGAGGAGTTCAGTGAAAAAGTAGTTGAGCATCTGGAAAGGAATGCAGGAGCACCAGACATGGAGTACAAAAGGTTCACCCTCCAAAGCAGCTAATTAGGGAAGCAAATGGTCCAATCCCTAACAGCAAATGCAGAATCCATCTCTGTGCTAGTGGAACAGAAACTATGTATCACTAACACCAAGACTGGATTTTAGATTCACCAACCACCTGATTATTACCTCATACAGTTGATTTGCAATGATAGTAATAATATAACAATCTAAGGAGAGAGGGAGGTGGAAGAATTCAAATTCATGTAGTACATCTTGTTGAGGAAGAATAGTAAGGGAATATGGATGAATCCACTTGTTCTCAGGTTCAGACCAAAAGGGAGAAGGAACTGCTAAGTGACTGCAAAGGACATGCAAAAACTTAGAGGAAAAAAAACCAAAACAAACTCAGAACATTGCCACTTTGGGATTTCCCTCGAAGATGAGAAGGATCAATTAGATGATATATATGTGAAGAGTAAACCAGAGCACAGACCTCAGTGATAATACAGGTTACTGACTAACATCGTTTACAAATACAGCAGGAGACAGGATGAAGAGGAAGCTCCTAAATGCTTTTGTGAGGAATAATAAGGGTGGGTAGGCACTGCTTCCCATTTGCTTCCAATTAACAGAGGATGAAGAGTGAATGGGAAGATTAAGTGTAAATGTAGTTGAGATTGGTCACAAAAGGACAAAATTCTTGAAAGCTAGATTAGAGGGAAAATAACTCAAACCAAATGCAGCGTGCTTCAAGAAAGCAAACTCCAGTAAAAGGATTCTTAGTGAAAATTTCCTGGGAGACTTGCGTAAGGTGAAAAAGGAATTAGAGTGAAGTGGTAGCTTTTTAACAAACTAATTTACTCAAAGGAGAAGAAAGGCGTCTGATAGATACCGAAGAATATTGGTATTTCTTATGCTTTTTTTCCCTGCTTTTTAAGTTTCTTCTTTAGTCAAAAGGTCAACATAAATTGGTTTTCTGTTTTCTGTTAATTGGTGCACCGGCGATAAAGGATTAAGATTCTTCAAGGAAAGCATGAATGCATTTATGAATACTTGTATAACCTAGGTATTTTCAAGCCCACTGAACTTCATCTTGAGGTACAGAAAATCAGCAAATGATAAAATATTAGCTAAAAGGTGTCTACAACAGTGACATAGCTCAGAGCAGTAGAGTGCAGCAATCCCTCACTTCCCCACTTACTCCATGTTGGCTCAGACTGTGGGGCAGTTTTTCTGCATGTGAAGGGGATTCCTTTGGGATGAAATTAAATCAGAAGATCTGTTCAAAGTGCAGCAACAGTCTCTAAAAGGAACAGAAAGCTCTGAATCAATGTGTGATCTGCAGCACAAGCAAGTCCCACAGCAAGTACCAAGTGCACATGCACTGACAGAATGCTCTCAAACCACAGAGACCTCCTGTGTGTTTCTGTTTCTTGTACCGCTTAAAAGGCTAAAGGTCTTGATGTCAGTAACCAGTTCACAAAGATGCCCTCAGCTAAGGGTATTCTTTTATATTACACCAAGACCTCTTATGGTTGAATATACTTTCTTCTTGTATCAGCTGCTGTATCCCTCTTCAGCAATTTTCTGACTTGCTTGTCTCACCTGCCTGCCTTTTTTCTTTTTTTCCTAAATTAACAGTGGTTCCCCTTTTCCATCCTGCCTTTCCAATCAACTTCTTCAGTCTCATAGAAGATTCAATACATTGCCGTCATAGTATCAGATCACGGTCAGGGCTCTCAGCTATGTTGTCTTGCATCTGTAATAAAGTTCTGCATCTGCTGTCAGTTGTGCCCAAGACTTTGAACTTCCATCTGTCCAAATGCGAAAGTGCACATCCTCTCTCATTTATCCTGCCTCTTCCTCATACAAACGAACAACTGAGAGGTTGAAAGTGATAATTTAATGGTGCCCACTTGATCATTTGCCCCTGCCACAAGACTTAAGATTCCATTCTAGCCAACTCCCAAACACAAAGTCAGGAAGCAACAGGCACTATGTGTAACGCTTCAATGAACAACAACTAAAATAAGACTTGCTTTGATGAAAAAAGGCACAAGAAGACCCATGTGCTCCTGTCACCTCCACTAAACAGATTAAAGTATACTCTGGCACTTGCTGAAGCAACACAGAGAAACCTGGACACCTGAAAGCAAGAGTTTGTAGAGCAGTTTTCCTTTGGCTATCTTTGAGCAACGTGTACAACAGAGATGTTTTTTCCAGGGCACCAGAGTAATCAAAGTAAATAAATGTGCACACCTATAGTTTAGCTTTTGGATCCCTGGTACAAACTGTTTTTTCTACTCATCTATTCATATTGCAGCACAATAGTTTTTGTTGTGGCTCATAATTACACAGCTTATGAGTAAAAACCTGTGAGAGCTCATGAAGCATGGACAGCAAACTGTAAAGGTGAAAACTAGAAGGCAGAATTGGCATTTATATTTTAAAAGGCAAAACAGTGGCAGTAAAGATCAACTTACCTTGAATCCTTTGAAAAATATCATGAACTCTACCAGAAGAGATAATCACACAAGCTATTTGTAGGAAGCTGGAAGATGCCCATGAGATCTATGAGATGCAAAAGCAATGAAAAACCAAAAGAGGATAAGGATGATGCAAGGGGCAATGCAAATAAACACTGAATAATAAGAGGGGGAAAAAATAGAGAGAGGTACAAAGAAGGGCTAAAATTGATGACATTGTTCAAACTAGTGAAGAGAAATTAGGTAAGCACACAATAGTAAAGTATGAAAACACTTTCTTCATGCCTACTGATAATTAAACATTAAGCAGTGAACTTGTAATGAAGGAACTAAGAATCAAGTGGTTGTCAGTAGAATATTTAGACTCCAGAAACTGGGCCAGAAAGATCTTGCAAGGTTGTGCAATATCCATTCGAAAAGATTTTATAAAACTTTTCAGACAGACGTATTAAGAATGATGCACAGATTAAGCTATGTTGCAGCCAAGGGTGAAGCAGGTGACTTTTGGAAACCTTTTCCTGACTGTCTCTCTATAATTCTTTTTAGATTTCCATGCAGAAAGTATTATACACAGTATGTATCTTCACAGGATGCTTCATCTTCGTTGAGGAAATCCTTGTACAAAATGCATTTAAATCTCTTTTAAGCTCACTCTATACACTGCAAATATCTAAGCCACACAATTAAAGAAAAATCAAATTATGGTAGAATACATTAAAATTTATACTTTATTATTTTTGGCAGAATATATTTTTACCACACTTACTATTTTTACAGTATTTTACTGAGTCTATCCGGAGACAAATGGAAATAAGAATGTTGTTCTCATACAACATATTACAGATGTCCAAATGCAGCATATCTGCATATTTTTCCAAACAGTTTTCAATATATTTAAAAAAAAAAATATTCTAAGAGATGAAGAATGAAGTATGTCTGAATTTTCAGTGATTGCCCTTTTGGTTGTTATAGGCATCATAATTTGTTCTAACATTGTCCTTGAATCCAAACAGAAACATAATTAACATATAAGTTTCAATGCATACTGCTGATTTCATTAATCAGCAAAATGTACGTACACTTTGTTGGTTTAAGAACTATACAAGTGTTTTGCCTGGACTGTGTCAGAATTATGATAAAATTATTGTAGTGATCACCAATAAGAACTGACAAAGTTTTATTGGAATGCAAGAAAACAAAGTACCTCTTTCTAGTCTAAATAACTGACATAATCTGTATGTGTGGGGTGGTTTACGTGCAAGAAGTAGAGGTACAACGGAACAAGCATAACTTCTGATTGTGCAGACAGTTAAGGCAGTTTCAAAACTACCTGCATAAGTTGTTCTGTAGTGCAATTAAATATGCAGTAAATTATTTACGTACTTCATTTACATGTATTCCTTAACACTCACAGGAGGTGAGCAGTGTCCTTTTTTAGATACAGGAGGAAGACAAAAGAAGAAAGGCCCTGAAAACTGGGCTGACAACAGACTGAGAACAATCTGTTTGATTATGTTCTTTTAACAGAAAACTGAAATGAAACCCCAGAAAGCACAAATCCAGTTGTGAGTAGTGTACCACTGTGCACAGTGCAAAATAAAGGTATCCACACAACATAGTCAGACATAATGCAGCTGTCAAATAACAGCAAGAATTACTCAAACACAGAAATGGCATCAAGCTTTCAAAGACATAATGTATAATTTGATCTGCCTGGTATGCAAACCTATCAACTTATACATGCCTGCAAAAGAGGTCTAAAAACCATGGAAACTTAAAAGTGTGTCTTGAATTACAGAAAATATTTTCATGCAGTATCAGTAGTTATGCACATATTCTTCAGTCAATTAGAACAGCAATAGAAACATAGAATCATTGCAATTGGACTGCATCTCTGGTGTTTGACTTATCCAGCAAACAGTGTGCTCAGAGCAGCACCAGCAGCACGCTCAAGACACTGTCCACTTTGGACTCTGGCTGCTTCCAAGGACTGGGACTCTACCTCGTTCGGCAGCCTCTTTCAGTGCCTGATCAACCTTACAAAAACAACAACCTCACAAAAAAACAGGTCCTTTAGGTGCACTTCATTTTAATTGAAAAGCCAAAGAGTTGATCTCAATTTTTTGCATTACAAAAATAGAAAGATACAGAACATACTATCAAGGAGCCACACTCAAACCTGGAATATACAAAACTAACACGAAGCTCATAGAGTGAAATGTAGATGTTCCTAGTGCCTCCTGTAAGGGAAATCATGGGTCAGGTGAAAGCACTGAGATTTCTGCCATCAATTTTTAGTCACTATTTCAGCAATTATATGCAATATAATTTTCAATAGCTGAGTTTTAATAGCCTAACAAAGTTGTTGTTTTCAAATAAAATAAATGTGCAAAAGCATCTAGTGCTTTGTCTTTTAATTTATCTCCCTACTGAAAATCAACTGTATAATGACAACCTGATCAATTGTGAAGTTTATTTCAAATTCTTGTAATAGAAGCCCAAGCGTTACCATAATATTCACACAGAAAGGGAGACCATAAGCAACCTGAGTTGATTCCTTCAGCAATTCAAATTTACTTAGTTATCCTTACATGGAGGTTGCCCAGAGCTTTGAAATTTTTCTCTCAGATAGGTACTGATTTTTGATGCCGTGATTCAAAGAAATAGATAAGTCATAATTTAGGTTGGTACTACCTTCCACTGAATCATGCTTACTTTTCTACAAATGTTCAAGAAGGTACACTTAACAGGTCTGATAAATGCTATATGCAGACTGAAAAGCATCCTAACTCTGTATTTCTAATCTTATCTTCATAAATCCAAAGTTTGCAAACATTCAGAGCCATATGAGTCCCTGTCTTCACCATAAACAACTTACATAATAATGAAAAAAGGAGGAGGAAATATATGCTGTTAACCTCAAGTCCCACAATCAAAGTATTCTGTCTCCAAGCTCCTGTTTGTCAATACCATAACGAGCTTAAGGAACTCAAGAGTTCTTAAGTATCAAGAACTTAAACATTTTCAGAAAAGCACCTTTCCCAGAATGTATTTTCATATTTTAATTGCATTTTTCATTGCTATCTCATAAGCATCACACTGACAGATACAATCACATAATGCTGAGTATCTGCACTATTCTATAGCACTCAGTCTAGGAAGGCAAATTGCATTGTCTGAAGCATCCTACATTACAAACAAGTTTTCTTGATATCTAAGACTCCACAGTATATTTCAAGGACATATTTAATAATTGCATGATGAATTAAAACTCCCACTGGATGACATTAGAAGGATGAAAAAAAAAATCCAAATTAACCAGCAAAACAAATATGAACATGTAGTAAATAAAGGATTATATTAAAACAAGGAACATGGTAACACAATCCTAAATGCTCTTTTGCCTTTTAAACACAAACATACACTGTGTTTTAGCACATTTCTCAAAAAGTCTGGTGTCTTATCTCTACAGATTCTGAGATAAAATATATGTTTTAGCATTCTAAGATTAGAGTCTAAGTTTACATGTGTAAGAAATTAGACTGAAGCAAGAGTAATAAGAAAATGTTAATAGGTACACATATGTCAATTTTTTTTTTTCCGTCTGCATAGGTATATCGTACAGATTCCAGTTTTAAATAACTAAATACTGTTGGCAGGTCCATCTGTTTTGTTATTGCCTTTGGCACAGGTTAAACATAACAGAGAGGTCTGGAATAGATATGTTGTTTTAGCAGATTAATTTGATCTTGTATTGATACTAGTATATGTCAAAATTAATGGCTTTTTAATGACAGTACATGCTAATGATTAATTAGAAATACCTAAAAGAGGTGAAGGCCTGGCTTTAAAAATTATTAATATGACAGGTTTTTCAATATTTCAATATATACTATACATAAAACTGATCACACATTAAAGAAATAAAAGAAAACTTAAACTAGCTTCCCTCTTCCTTCCATTCTGGGAATAAAAGGAGAACAGTAGACTACAGAAATATTTGCTTATATCAACTCTGTAAGTATTCTCCCAAACCATCCTTTTCTCAAAGTATTTTTCCCTGAAAATGAAATAAAAACTGTAAAAAAAGTGTGAATACTACATCAGTATAATTTATCTACAAAAATAAAAAATGCACAAAACAATTGTCATTCTGATTCAGGTTTATTAAGTCAGGATAATTTTACTAAATTCTAGTTGCAAAGCAGAAAAAATACACTACATTGCCCTGCACACTCCCAATTAAAAAACAAAAACAAAGAATAAGAGAAACTACTTTTAAAAATAGTAAAAAATAGTTTAAAAAAATAAACCTCAACCAAACAAAAACTCCATAAATCCCTAGATCCTAAAAACTAGTAAAAAATGTGGATTTTGATGCGTTAGTTGTTCATTTCTCATCCTTATTTTCCTCTGTATGATTTTCTGCTGCTCCTCCATGCCTCCTGAACCTGTTGTTTCATTCCTGTAAGTCTCTTTCCATTGAGCTACAACTTGGGAAGCCCGCTGCTTTTTATTTGCCACTTGTTACTGCATAGTTGACCTGCTTTTCATTCTTCATTCTTATTTAGCAATGGCCTTCTTATAGACTAAACTTGCTGGGTTTAAAAAGGTCTCAATGGGTAGATTTTGAATAAATTTTTGGTAGCTTTTGGGTTTTTGGTGGTTTTGTTTGTTGGTTGCTTTTTTGTTTGGTTGGGGGGGTTTAGTTTGGTTGGTTTGGTTTCGGATTTTTTGTGTGAAATAACCTTTATTCCTACCTGTAATTGAATTTTTTCCTTTCAAATATAGTAATTAAAAACCTCTACACATTCCACAGTAGTTCTCTATGAACTCTATCATAACATTTTCTTCAATACTATTGCCTGTTTTGAAAAATTCATTAAAGATAGATTATTTTTGATTGATGCTTAATAGCAGCCTAAAATATAGACTATTCTAGAACAATTATATAACTTATAGAGCATTCTATAATAATTAACATGAACACTGAGCTATATTCAATTTTCAAAACACTTCAGTCACTTTATGCAGACAATAATTTCAGTGTGACTAATGACACTTTTGAGTAATATATGCTTGAAGAAATGGCTCACTAATTCAACAGCCTGCACATGAAATGTCCCCACACTCTGTGTAGTCAGCAAGAGATTTCTCTATGGAAATTTATATATGTGCAGACAATGACAAACACTACTTTAGAAAAGGCCTTTGACACAGCCAACCATGTTCTTCTGTGGAACCTGAGGAACTGTGAATTGTTTGCAAGAACAAACCACTAGTTGGGTAAAGAAGGCTGGACCTTCTTTACTTACATTGAGACCTTCCCCTAGATACATAGGGCAGCAGTCAAAGGTTTGCTAGGTGCGTGGTATCCACTTCCAAGAGGATTGCCTAAGGCATCAAGAAGAATTTAGTCAACAGGACATCCTGGGAAACTGCCCTCAGGGACAAGGAAGAAGGACAGTGCTGGTGGATCTTTAAAGGTGTTTCCCACAGAGCACAAGAATTCACCTTCCCAGCTGAAAGAAATCAGGCAAGGAAGGAAAGAGACCAGCATATCCGAGTTGAGAGCTGCTAATCAAACTAATGGACAAGAATCAAATGCACAGACAGTGGAAACAGGGAAGATATCCTGGGAAGAGTAGAGGAAAGCTGTCCAGTTGTATAGTGATGTGGTCAGGAAGGCCAAGGTGCAGCTGGAGTTTAACCTGGCAAGGGATGCGAAGAAGAGTAATAGGGCTTCTACAGGTATGTCAGCCAGAACAGGCAGGTCAAAAAAGGCATGCCCCCAGGACAAGCATGACTGACAACCCGATAACGTTGTCAGTCAGATGAGGAGAAGGCTGAGATACTCCACACCATTTTTCCCTTCCAGTCTTCACTGGCAATCTCTCTTCCCACACCCCTCCAGCAGGTGGACAACAGGATGGGGACTGAGATAGGAAAGTTCCTCCTACTGTAACAGAAAATCCAGTCTGTGAACACACAAACAGTTTTGAACACAGTTACATCTACGGGACCTGAAGATATGCATTCCTGAGTCCTGAGGGAATTGGCTAATGTAGCTGCCAAGCCACTCTCCATGATATTTGAAAAGTCATGTTGCCCAGAGTGGTGGTGGTTGTTTCATCTCTGGAAAGATTCAAGGAGGTCAGGCATGATGGATCTTTGAGCCTTGCCTAGATGAAGGTGGCCCTGCTCATTGCAGTGAGGCTGAACTAACTAACTTTTAAAGGTCCCTTCCAACCCAAACTACTCTATAATAAGTCCTACACTATAAAATTTTGTTCAAGACTTGGGTGCGGAGACAGAATCGCCCCCCAACAAATCCGTAGATCATACTAAATGGGAAAGATAAGTGAGGAGCTGATAATGCTGAATAGCAGAGCTTCAGAGAAGGGTAACAAAAATCTAACAATTTCTACCAAGAAACACATGGGAAGAATAATGGCATGCACGTAAACAGGCTGGTAAACAATTATCTAAGTACCAATCCTGCTGAAATGCGTTTGAGGCTTACAACAGATGGCAAATTAAATACAAGATTGAAGGAAATTTCTATCTCCCTCTACTTGGTCCTGATGGGGTCATATCTGGAACACATGGCCAGTTCTCCATTCACCTCAGCCCAGCTCAAGAGTGATGATTAAAACCAAAGAAAGTTCTGTGCAGGGCTACTAAGATGGTCAGGATCCCAGAGACCAGGACACACAAGATGATGTTGGGGGAGCTGGAGCTGTTTAGTCTGGTGAAGATGTGATAACTAGGGCATTTTACATAGTCAAGTTATATAAATTTTAACTACATGGGGAGGAGTTACAAAGATGTGGAGCCTCAGTTATGACAATATAAAAAAGGTGCATCACCACAAATAGCACACTGCTAGTCTGATCTGAACAGTAGGAAAATCCATTTTTCTAGGAGAGGAGGACAGCATGTGAGCATGATATTAAGAAACACCACAAAAGCTTCATACTTGGACGTTTTCAGGAAAGCAGCTGAACATGCTCTGGTGTTCATGGCACTGAATACAGGAGGCTGGGACAGAGGACTTCCAGAGGTTCCTTCTGTCAATATTCCCATGAATATTTGTGTGCAAAGAATTAATTGGAAGAATCTTTACAGATTTACTGCTATAAAAGAGGTATATTCTTTTGAAAAATGTTGCTTTCTGTACGATAAAACAATGTAGAAATGGAACAAAAATATGAATAAAGAGATGAAAGCCTTGCATATAAAACCCAAGGTTTAAAAAAGGAAATTATTTAATTTAGAAATGGTATGAAGGTGGTACACAGCAGCTAGACAAAACACAGCTAGAGGCAGAACAGAGAAAAAGTGATAGCTGTCATATGAAAATGAGAGGAGCAAAAGTAAATTAAAACTTAAAAAAAAAAAAAGTCTAGCTATGCAACTAAATTTTAGAACTCCATGACACAATTCAGCACTAAATCCCTGTGATTCAAAATACAAGCCCAGAGTTAAGCAACAGAAATTTGAAGCTGGAGAGAAAACCATCCTGTTAGGATTTCAGTAACCAAGCATTCACTAACAGACTTTTTGAAATATTTCCTGCAATCCGTACTGGCCACTGCCAGAATGTAAGGCAAGACAGTTCACTGGTGTCCCTGGAAAAGGCTTTGAAAGGTGAAAAGCCTCAAATACACAAAAGACAGGTTCAAAGCAGCCTCTACTTTTTAAAAGGTTGACAGCACTGAAGTACTCATGTGACAAGACCCTGGAGTTTGATCTTTCCATTTTTCCATACTAATAAATCAAGCGGTGATACAATTTATTCTACTATGCCTTTTGAATTCCAGCTGGTAGAATTATGCCCTGTTAGCATAAAAACAATACATTATTACTGCCAAGTGCTATTTATCACTTCAGATGTTAAATTCTTAGTGGTATTAATTATTTATAGGGCAAAGCCAACTCAACTATTAAAATGTAAAATGAGGATGCAAAGTATCCTTTGATGGATATCCTTTGAAACACAGAAGAGTCATAAATTTTCCAGCTAGGTATAGTTCCAGTTTAAACTCATCAAATTATATGAACTTATCAGAAATGCTTTGTGCTGTTCAGTTTAAGTAAGCCACCTATTCACTAGGTAAAACAACGTGCTTTGCAACAAGATTAGATAGTTGCAATTCACAGAAAGCATTTTCTATGAGCAGACTCCAAAGTCCTAGTTTTGGAGCTCACTTTGAAGCAGACAGGAATAACTGTCAACTGAGGTAAAAGCTTTTGCAAGGAAGAGCACCCTGTGCTTGCAAGTATAGGAAACACACACACACACACGCAAAAAGCATTTTCCATCAAGATGACAAAGCATCAAAGTTTTATTCATAGAGGAATGGCACTGCTTTAATTAGAAATTACTGGTTTCATAAAGTATTTGATATTCTAAACCATGATAGAAACTATAAAAAAGAGATTCGGTCTGGCTTGTACATTAAGCCAGGTGTCTTGTTAAAGTTTAAATAAGATGACCTCTTTAAATAAGCAGAAGTATAATCAGGCAAAAAAAGTCTTTCTAGACGTCAATATTTAGCTTTAGCAGCAATTATAATCAAGAATAACATTTTTAAAGCTAGAAACTGGGGAGGGGGGGAAAGGGAGTCAGGGAAGAGCCCCATATTTATTTAAAGGTGAGGAAAATGATTACATTATTCTATTTATATATCATATATATTATTACATTATACTTCTGTAAGTTTAGATGATCATATTTTTAAAAAATTCCAAATGCCCTTTTATTTTCTGGTCAGAAATAACTACATAGTCAAAAATATATGAATAGACTCTAGATCAGGGGTGAATAAAAGCACCCAAGAATCCTACCAAAATCTAGTGGTAGCACTGCAAAATGAAACTCAGCAGGTTTCACGGGAATAAACAAATCAGTAAATAGGTTGATCATGAACTACCTTTTCCTATCAAGAATGTCATTTCAGACATTTAGTTTGAGGTAGAAAGAGTGGAGTCATTATAAGATGATGACTGTATGTTCCCTTTATGTAACGTGTCTGATTCTTCTGTATTAGGCATTTTAACTAGTCAAGTTATACAAAGCAGATCCTTAAATTATGTCATTTGATGACAACAACAATATAAGGAGTTTGTAGCTATTTCAGCTGAAAAGTGGCACCAGTAGTTGAGTTTGGAAGAAATGTACTCCTTTTTACCTTAAGGCAGGGAATAAAATTTTCCCCACACAGATACTAGAGGATGTGGGGGTTTTTTGTTTGTGTTTTTCGTTTGTTTTCAAATGGGGCCACAGTTATGAGACAATTGAGGCAATAAAAAACAATTAAAGACAATAAAGGTTTACATAAGGAAAGATTTCAACACAGTACTGAGAGCTCAGGGAATTTAAATTGCTAAATCCTGGGGTAAAAAAAGTAAGATTTTCAGAGATTGCATAGTCAGTGTATCTAAAGAGGTATAGGTTTTTCCTTGCCAAAAAACGAGAGAGCAACCTTGCATAAAGATTTCTAATGGCATTCACCTTTTTTATTAGATGGCAAGTTATCTCATAGCCTTCAATAAGTGAGACAGTACGTCTAAAGGACAAACAACTGCACCCTTTATTATGAGAAATAAACTCAGCTCCTTAAGTATTTAATTTTAAAACTCATTTTCAAATCACTGCATATGTACACAGTTGAGTCTTAAAACTGTTTTGGCTTATTGCTATTGCTTTGAGAGGAAAAATACAAGAA
This sequence comes from Dasyornis broadbenti, assembly GCA_013397935.1. Classification (NCBI taxonomy): domain Eukaryota; kingdom Metazoa; phylum Chordata; class Aves; order Passeriformes; family Dasyornithidae; genus Dasyornis; species Dasyornis broadbenti. Next base: position 2,104,852 of record VZRN01006613.1, on the reverse strand, counting down.
ATAACTCAGTATTGCTATTGGGGCATCAACCCCAAATTAAATTTGAAGTCATTGGGGGTGCGGGGGCATGAGTGGGTTGAGTGAGTTCTAAAGTTCTTAATTTGTTCATTTTGAAGGAGTTTTTTTATTGATGTTGGGTTTTGAACAGTTGGGGTGTTTAGGGGTTTTATTAGGTTTTTCTTTCTCTGTGTTTAAATATCCCACAATAGCACCAGTCTCTTGCCATGCTACATCAGGTTATCCATTACGAATTTTAACTCTTTTCCAAAGACTTTCCTTCAAGTTAACATACCTCAACCTGTTGCAAAGTCAATGGTTTTTGTCCCTAGCTAAATGACTTCCATTCAGGTTTTGGTCTGGGTTTGGGTTTTGAATTTTGTTTGTGTATTTTGACATGGCATTTATATGAATGTTTGATCTACATGATATTATAATGTACTGTTAGCAATTTTTCATTCTCAAAAACATTCACACATCCAATGTGTATGTTATATGTTGTATGTTATATGTTAGCTGCCCTATATGCAGCTATCTTCTTTTAATAATGATCTCTGGCATCAACTACAGAACATCACAAAAAATACTGACAATAAAATCACTGAAGAGATTATGACATCCATTTATGCTCAAAGACTGACTACAGTTTTTAAACTCGTAAATACATCTCTTATTATTTCACTTTATATTGAAAAAGAAAGAGTAATATATAATGATAGTAAAAGCCTTTAATTGCATTTATCACAACTATTATTTTATCAAACAGTATACAACACTGCATTTAGCACAGTCTTTGTTTTGAATGCTGTGTGCCGGGCCTGAGAATAACTGCAGTAATGCTTTCATCAAGTCTCTTTTGGGGTTTTCTTTCAGCACCAGACCAACCATAAAAGAAGAATCCTTTGCTTTACTGAGTGCAGGGATGATTAGGATGACCCTAACAACACAGAGAACATCAACTTTCTAACACTTACCTAAATACGTGCATAGCATGAGTCTCACAAAAAAGAAAAATAAAAGTCTCTATTTATGTACTGAAGTACCTTTAAGAGGCTAACACAGTAGTTACACTTTTTTTCTTCTCAAAAGGAGGAAAGAAAGTTAAACAATATTTGCTACAGGAAGAATTTGAGATATACAAAGGAATTTTAATTAAAATTTTTCCTGTTCTCTTCTAGTGCTTTGAGAAAATTATATTCTGTAAAACACTAGATTAATTATTTTTGAGCTGGAAACCAATTACATTATGTTCTGTTTATACTGTATCACTGTAGCTTGCCTGAAGCATGGAAGATGTGAACACTGAACACTTACACTACTTTCCAACATTTTCTTTTTTATATCTATGTTATTTCATAACAAAAGGAAGGAACAAATTCCAACAAAAATGACATACACACATATAAACCCACACAATTTTAAAATATATATGTATGCATACATACATATTTATATAGATGGGAAGATAGAAAGAGAGTTGGACGGAAACCAGACACGCCTACCTAACAGAAATGTGATATTTTTGGGAAGCAACTCTTTAAGAAAGAAAAAATTAAAATATTTTAAAAGTCCTTCCAATATTTTACATTACTATTATTACTATTATTTTAAGTGTTAATTTTACTCTTTCACACCAGGGACTAAAATAAAAGATCACATCACTCTCAAATATCTTGTATTTCTGTATGTGAGGCACCTATCAGAAATATTTTATATGCGATATCCTGGATGATAGAATAATATTCTAATATTATCTCAGACCCCAATAGATAAAAATATTACAGTTAAGCTAAAAATATAATCTTTGTGTGATTCATTGATCTCCAAAACTTATAGTTAAATATACAACTGGCCCATACAACTGTTACAAGCATAGAGAAAGGCTGAACACAAGAACTCCTCTGCTCACATCATGCAGGTAACTGTGCACACACAGTACAGCAGACTCAAAACGAACAGAAGATCCAATTTCTACCTTGAAGAAGCAGAGAGGAGTGAGTTGTAGATATTGTTTAAACACTGTTTTCTGGAAATCCCCAGAAATTGTGCCCATTAGGAGCAGACTAATGTCAGCAGAGTAACTTGCACAGCTCGTCACTTCATTCTGAAATGCCCACCAACAGATTGGTCACTAGCAAGCTGTGCAGGTTAGATGAAATCCTGCTCTGATCAAATCCTAATACATCAGAGTCAAAATGAAAAGTGAAAACAAAAACACCAACAACCCCAAACTAGAAATATTTCTGAATAATAACATCAAAACCAACACATTCAGTTACAAGTGTAAGAGGGCTGTGTTTAAAAAGATATATTTAACAAAAAAAAAAAAAAAAAAAATCCCTCCAAGAGTTCCAAAACTGTCCTAATAAAATCCAATGCAGAATGACAGAATTAACATTTTAATATTCTTAAAAGATATTTCAAGATCTCAAAAACTGCCATACCGGCTCAGACCCAAGGTCTGTCCAGCAGCACACCCTGTCCTGACAGTTGTCAGCAGCATTTGATTAGAAAAATAATAAAACAGGACCAATACAGAATGATACTAGCCCAGCTATAAAGGCTCTGAGGCATGACTTTGGCTATTGTGTTTAATGATCAACGGTGAATACATCTTCGATTAGTAGGTCTACGCTTTTTAAAAAATTCTATTTATACATTTGCCCAGCTGCGATCTTCACAGTTCAAGTGTGCTTAGAACTAATTTGAAATAAAGTGTTTAATGTTTCCACTCCTAGTTTTAAAGCTCCTATCTATTCTTCCATGTTTGAGAGCCATTCTTTATAAAGCATAGCTTTCCATGCTATGATCCATTTCTCCAATATTTTATTCTCAAGATGCAATGAGAAGAGTTTCATGGTATATTTGAAGTGGGAGTTTAGGTACAGATGGATGGAGTAGGATAATAGCATACTTCAGGTGTTCCCTGATAAACTCCATACTCATAGTATCTGACTAAGCCACTGGCCTCAAGTTTTCAGAAGTTCCAAACATGTGCCTTATTATACATGTAGATGTAGACAGCATACCACCTTCATCAGAATAACAGTGAGTGGGAAAGACCATCCATTGTAGATGAAAACAGGATTGTTTTAATTCTTAACAACAACAAAAAAAAAAAACTTAGATAATTGGAAGTAGGGTTCTGGAGGATTATTTTATGATTTACTGTTAATTTTTGCAGTTAGAAAATCCAAATCTTTAGGACATAGAAAGATGGGTTTGGATCTTTTCCATCTCCTTCATATAGTAAAAAATATTTAAAAGTCCGAAGGACTTAAATACCTTCCTTGTTTTTCCACTTACATAGAGCTTGTAAATCTTTTTTTCCTTTATCTGATGTTGAAGGGCATTTATAAGTTTGGAATTATAGTGTACCTATATAACATCCTCTGTCCTGTAAATAAATATTCTCACCCCATACAGTGTTTAGTTTTCAGATATGTCATGACACAGGATACTTCATAAAAACAACAACAACAACAACAACAACAAAAAAAAAATCAGTCAAGGAATTAAAATAAATGTCACATCAATAACTGTGCTTACAATTACAAAGCAAATTCATCTTACTCTCTTTAATTTTCTCATTAAATAACTTATTAAAAATAATTAAAGACTACAGTCTCCCTAGCAGGGGACAGACTTCTACAGAGCACAATTAAACGGTTTTTGCACACAGGGACAAAGACTTGTACTCTTATTTATAAAATACTTCAAAGAGGAAATATTTTCTATTTCGGAGTTCAACTAATAATCTTCAGAAAACTATTAGTCACTGTGATACTGAAAGAGATAGGAAGATAATCTCAATGCTTACCTTTTCATAAATAAATTGTATAAATTTACACTTTTTAGCCATTCAAAAATTTAGAGGGATTGAGTTACCCAGGCCACCAAGAGTGAGAGCATAAGAGACACTGAGAAGTAAACACATTACCACAGAGCTTTATCTTTTTACAGCAATCAGATATAATACTATATTAGGTCTGGTGAACTTTGTAGAAAACTAAACTGATTTTAAAAAACCCATGACATGTTTACTTTTAACATTCTAGATCTCAATGAAGGATGATTATGGAATACACCTTGTTACGAAGGTGTCTGCACATTTATTAATTTTTATTTTTCATCAACTACACATGTTCTAACAGGACAGACAGCATCATAGTTCAGCTTAAGCTTTTCTAACACACCCCTTCAAGGCCTGGGTAAATCAGGATCTTACAGGAAGTATATAAGCTGGGGCAATACAAAGGTTATTGGATGCATTTTATTTGCATGCAAATAAATTTTCATCTCTTTAGTCTCACAATGATTTTGATGTGGGAAATTAATTTTAATTATTAGCTTGTTACATATTGGTTACATTTTAAAAAATTTTGCCCAACAGAATCTATTCTTTTGTCATTGCTTTTTTGGGTGTTTTTTTTCCCCCTCCCAAAACCTGAACATTACTAAGAGAGAAGAGTGAGCCAGACTGCTTGAACATTAAATATTAGTGACAAGCAAAATATTTGAGAAATAAGTACTTTGTGTGTCTGTAATGATGACCATTTAAGAGGAGGCACTCACACTTTGCAAACAACCCTAAGCTCTGTGTCCAAGACAGAAGTTTAGGTTATTTAAATGGTTGGTGTAAGGGCCTGAAAAATTCATTTTCAGGGGAACTGTGGGTTGTACATGTATGCATATTTAAAAAGAAAGAAATAATGTGTGACTTTGACATGTGGTTGTATACTCTTGAATGATAGCAACACTTAAAACAGGTTAACTGTTTTCTCATTATTTAAAATTAAATTACACTATTTAGCTGATTTATTACTTTAAAGTTTATGTAGATAGGGGAAATGATC
>VZRN01006613.1:2020105-2099973 GCA_013397935.1 Dasyornis broadbenti | reverse complement strand
AAAAAAAAAAAAAAAAAAAAAAAAAAAAAAAAAGGCTGCTCCAGGCTAATATCCTTGAGCTCCTGAATGCCACAGGTAGACAGTCTGACATAGTGACTGTTACCTTTGCCTCACCTTGTTTTCATTATCATCCAACACAACCTCACAAAACACAACTGGAGTTTTGACCAAATGACACTTAGCATCTATTTTCACATTACTTTCACAGAAAACATAAAATACGCACAAATAGGAGAATAATTTGTCTGATTACTAGAGTGGTTAGGATGGCAGAGCGTAAAACAACAGACAATGAGATAATGGTACTTTCTGAGCTACAGGAGATATTGTTCTATTAAATGATCCTTGACAAAGTTTCCTTCTATGAATTTCTTGTAGTTTTTTTTTCAAATTTGTACCTGACATACATGAGTTATGATAAAAGTGAAAAAATAATTAAATCAAAACAAGGAAAACCCCTAAATGAACAAAAAACCAAACCAACCAAAAAAAAACAAAACAAAAACCAAAACACTAAAACCCCAAACCATCAAATCAAAATCCACACAGGATATTTGTCTACATTGTCAGCTAAAATGCACCACACTCCACTCATAGTCAGTTCTTGGCTTTGGAATTATAAAGTTCTGGTGGGGATGGACTTCACAACTCTCTATAAAACATTCTTGGGTATGTGTTCTCTATTGCACTATGAGCACTAAAGCAACTAAGGATTAGAATAATCCTTGTAAAACAATAATTGATGAGGCAAGACAGTAAAGAGATCAAATAACGCAGAAATAATTCAGGGGGAAGAAAAAAAACCTTAAAAATTTGGCATCCCACTTGTGGCTTTATGAAAATATTTTTCTTTTGAACACAAAAGAGATAGTATAGTTTCATCATGTCTATGGATTTATTTTCAGTCTGCAAAGCACCCAACTGTCTCAGCTGTGCTGAGCTAAAAATGTGGACCCCCATCTTCTTAAAGGAGACCATGAAGTCAAACTCCACATTCCATACAAACTATCACTGTATTTATTTTTGCTGTTCTTACTGAAGATGTTCTATTTCCCAAGAAAATATTTAATATTTATGTCTTTAAAAACACATACATATATATGTGTTCAAATGTACCTTAAAATACTTTGAGTAATCATATCAGTATTCTGAGAGTAGAAGAATATATGTCTAAGCATGGACTGTTGAAAATAGGTTATTTGCATAAATGCTTCAAAATTAATTTTACTTATCCCATGACTGCACTAATATAATACATTTGATTTATTACTTGAGTTACAGTTTACCTGGTAAAAATCCAACTGTGCTTAGCATTGTACAAAGATAAGATAAAACTTGCTGCTATCTATAACATAAACCTCATAATCTAATAAGTCATTGGCACTGAATAATGAACGTGACTGCAAGAAACAAGTAATGGAAAATTACATGAGCATTAATAAGAACTTGGATTTACATATACAGTAGAATTATTCATACACAGCTTTAAGCATACAAATTTAAATACTGAAATAGACTAATTACTAAGCATACTTTAACAACAACCCCTGAAATTTCCATGTTACTTGGCATTGGCCAGTTGTGTTCTATGCAAACAGCAGGCCCTACCGCAGGGTCTTGCAGGAAAGGAATCCCAGGGAAGCGGGGAATGCACATAGATTTGTGTTAGCAGTGCTGAAAAAACTGGCAGGTATGCATTAACAACTTCATTTAAAATGTGATAATGTTCCAAATAAAATTCAAATTAATTACTTGAAAGCTAATGTCACTGCTACTGAAATCAAGTTACCACTATTCCCAGACTCACAGCCAGGCACAGTAACTGGAAGCAAGGTGATGAACTGATACCACTTATACAAGAAGGGTGATTTATGCAGGACTACAAAAGGACTAGAACTGTGTATCTGATGGATGAAAAAAGGATCCAATAGCAAAAAACCTAGGTGGGGGTGTCAAGATCACAGTAATTGTTCAGCTACAGATTTCAATGGATATGAAGCTTTTTGGTAGAGGCAGAGCATGTAGCTCCAAGTCTGAGAAATGAGATGTGTTTCAACCCAGCATTTTATGTGTGTCTTAAACAGTACAGAATAACTGTCCTGGTTTGGGCCAGGACAGGGTTAATTTTTTGCTTTAGCCAGGAGGATGTGGCTACTAGGACACACAGGTTTTTCTATAACTCCTCTGGTCCCTGCTGACAGAGGGAAGAAAAGAACTCATTTCAGAGGAGAAGGTTCCTTCTGGTTGAGAAAATGTGGCGGGGAGGAAGGGGGAGATGCCTAGTATTGTTTATTGATGCGTGTTTTCCTTGTGAATTATTTCTTTTCTTATACTTTTTACTATTAATATTTTTGTTAGTACTGCTCATTCTCTTAACTTGTTGCATGATCTTTGCCTTTTTTGTCTCTAGCTGGAGAAGGGGAATCTGCCTGTGGTTTTAGAGGGAATACTAAATTTAAGAATACCATTCCTAGCCTATGACAATAACAAACTTCAGGAAATGCCGGAATGGTGGAGAAATGCAAAGCATTAACAGAAGCCATACAGAAACAGAGCACAGTTTAAGGGAATGCCACAGATCTTTAGCTAAAGAGGGACAGAGATGCTGATTTTACAGTCTTTTCTACCCTTGCTTGGAGCCAGGGGAACTGTTATTTCAGGGGAAAGTCTTCATGCACTTAGCTTGCTCTGCAAAAACATATCTAAGTCTATGCAATTCCCACTTCATACATCAGAGAGATATGCAGGAAGGAGAACAGAATCATTCCTACTGTTGTAATTTAGAGCCAACATGGCATTGTCAGGAGAGGTTCAGCTTTTAACTATTTCTCCTCAGGATTTTAACCTCTACATACTTCTTAGAGGATCAATTATAATTTATACAGATTACTGTAGGCTACAGTTCCAGTTCCTCATACATCTGTGCCTCCATCTATTACTCCTGCAACTCCATTATTAACTTTAAACTATTTATTAACCTTCTTTAACATTTATCACCTTAAAAACTTCTGCTCACATCCAAACCCCTCAGTGAAGTACAGTCCTCTGAAGCATTACTTTGACTTTCTTCAGTGACTCAGTCACTTGATAATTAGCAAAGTCCCTACCAAGATTGATTACCTAGAGTCTAATTAAATACTCTGTGTGAACATTTCCTGATTAAATTCAATTGTATTATGCAAAATTAACACCAAGCCCAGACACCTATTCTTCACTTGACAAATCTGTGCCAGCAGTACTTTTATACTTTTGTTTCATCCCAGCTCATCTTCAAAGATTTTTATTATAAAAATATTGTTATTTTTCATAACTCTAATACATAAAATATAGAAATGCTATCCTTCTGCAGGGTAAAATAACAAATAAGAGAGAATAACAGCTGAATACTAGAACACTCCCTCCTCCAAAATCAGTGAGACTTAGGAGGATCACTTGCAGATTTCCCTCTTATTCAGAGGGACACCAGACTGTCACTTTTAAGTACTTGCAAAGCACAGACTACAGCGTAAATCCATACTCCACATCACTGAATTATTATAAAAGAAAAAAACTCAACACACACTGATTTTTTTTCTACCCCTGCACAACAGTGCTGTCCATTGTGGCCATGAAGCCATAAAAAGTATCACTAAATTCAGAATTCAATTTCTTTTCCCAAAAAGCTTAGTAAAATTAGATTCCCTCTTCAGAAAATAAGAACTTTTGACATTTGGAGATACTGTTCCAGTGAAGTGTGTCACAACAATGTCCATGTGAAATATACAGATACAATGCTTTGAAAATGAAAGGGTACTGTAGAGACAAAAAGACCTAAAACCATGAAGAAAAATAAAGGCTAGAAAGCTCATGGTTCATACAATTCATAAAGAAAAACTACAAAAGTATTCAGAAAAGGAGCCAGGTAGCTTTTTTTGCAGTTTTAAATAAATAAGATTACAATAATATGTAAAAAATTAGTGAAATTCAAATACTTTGTGTAGCTATTTCTCTTCTGATGGTTTTTGGTGGGGTTTTTTTTTGTTTTGTTTTTGTTTTGTTTTTTTTAGTTTCTGTCTTTAGCGTCAGAGACACTTAGTTTAGGACCTAGTAAGTAAGGCATTGCTTTCCGTAGAATCAAGCTGATGGTCTCCACCTTCCCAACCTTTCCTCCAAATTCAGTTCACACCACTCCTCCTACGGCCACAGGAAGATTACACATCCTGAGACAATCTTGACCTCCAGTATAATTTTGTTGATGTAAAAGAGAAAATAATGTCTAAACACTGCATGGCATCTAGATATCTTTATACTGAAAAGATGTTAATTTATACTTTGGGAACACTTGATCAAGTTTTAAAAAATAGTCTTGAAAATGTTAAAAAAAAAAAATAAATAAAGCAAGAATCTACAAACAGACAAAAAAATTCAAAACCAAAGAAAGTGAAAGCACACCAAAACTCTTGTTGTTTTTAAGTGACCATTGTTCTACCTAGATAATGCAAGTAGCGCAGTATATTATAATGGGGAATATACATTTTACATGTCAATTGAAAGAAACAACCTAATATAAATGTTCTATCATCCAGAAAACTAAGTTTAGATAATAACCGAGGAGTAGCTAAATTAATTAATGTTGCAAATGACCATTACAAAATCTTTTGTCAACAGTGTCAAATGTGTTTTCATTGTATATCTTAAAGTAAAAGATGAATTTGAAAAGAATTTTCAATTTGGTAAACAAAAAGGTTTCATAATTTAATTTCTGGATAGACTAGAACAAAGAAAGTTTCCTGCCTATAAATGCAACTATGCTAAAAACTTCCTTAATGCTAATTTTGCAACACAATTATAATGCAACAAACAGAACATGAAAAGCATTAGTAGTCACATATAATGGTAACTTCACTACCAACCATCAAATAAAGATGAAGAAGTAAATAGCAAAAATAAAAAATCAAAGATTTAATCATCATAAGATTTATAACACCAGGAACAGCGGACATAAAACCAGCTTGGTCTGCAATGTTGTCCTAATTAGAGGCAGGCTGCGGAGTTTCTAGCGCTGTGTGGGTGTCAGCACTGTGTTTATTCAATACCACCACTGTCATCACTGGGGTAATGGTTTCAGCAGGAAACACCAGGTGCTGGAAACCAGAAGTCTGACATCTCGCCTGGCTCACCAGACCAGAGTGGATAGTCCCCTTAAAACCCCTGGTGAACTTCTATTGCCCACCAGCTCCCACCTTCTCTTTTGTACACTTTTGCTATTAACACTTCTGATATTAGCATGTTTTTAGTAAACTGTTATTTCAACTCATAATCTCATTTATTGTTCCCTCCTTACCAAAAGGGGAAGTGGAAGGGGAGTGGCTCACTTGGAATTTTATTTCCCTGATGGTGCTAAAATCAACACAAATGTTAATGGCTTGTGGTGTTTATACTACCCAAACTAGTTTAATTCTTTTTAACTTGAAGTTGACTGCTCTTTTCTCTTTTACAGTGTATCACATTAAATATTTTTTTCCCATCCATGAAAGTTAGCAAATACTTCATAGCAAATAAATCTGAATGAAGGGGCACTGTATACCTATCTATGACTGCAAAACCAGTATTTTTAAAAGAGCACCATTGAAAAAAATCTTAATATCAAGATGGTGAATTTACCTTATTTGACTAAGAGACTATTCAGAGCAGCTCAGTGAAGGTATTTTCAGGAATGCCTATCCGTGGTTTCTGCACAAAATTTTGTGCTTGTCAAGGAGAAACAGAACCTTTCAGCTACATTTATGCTTGCTTAGATCCCAAGGGCATTTTTAGGCCTCCCTAATTAAGGCAATGCTTTAGCAGTGCTCCTGCAGTTGCAGGTAATTGGCAATCACTAACAGCAGGGTTCTGATGAGGATTTACTTTGTTAAAAAAGAAAAAAACAAAAAACAAAAAACAAACAAACAAAAAAAAAAAGCCGAAAGAAGAAATCTGTTTTCTTCTTTTATTTATCTAAGCCTAATCCTACAAACAATGGTAATGAATTCCAATTTAGTTTAGATTCCAGTAGGTGAGTTATTTTATCAGTCAGTTACATGAAAAATTCAAAGATCCAAGCCAGCAAAACAGGGATTTCTCATAGCTGCAAAATCTTGAATTTTAATAGTAAATGTTAAATTTTAAACAGCAGAGTTATGGGATTTTTGCAAATACTGATAATACAGAGACAGAGGGGTGAAAAACCACAGATTATTCATTTTTCCTGTAAACATTGAGATATATCAAATTTTACATATTAGATAATAACTGCTACACCTAATGTGATGTTGCATAGCTCTTCAAGTAATTTTTGCACAAAGTGTGGACCCCATCCTCGCCACCTAAGTCTTCCAGGCCTCTCTGCTTAGAGGAACATTTCAAAGAGGTGAGCTACCCGCACTGGAAGAGGACTGAAGCAAGGACTAATTGGGAAAATTCAACTCATACAAATCAATGGGACCCAATGAGCTGAATGAGAGTGCTGAGAAAACTGGCTGATGTACCTGCAAGGCTCCTCACTATCATCTTTGAAAAGTCATGGAGATCAGGAAAAATCCCCAGAACTGGAGAAAGAAAGACAGCAGTTGCACCCATCGTCAAAAGTGGGCAAAAGGACAGTCCAAGGTTGTGGATTAGTGGATAAGCATGTGAGTAAAAGTGGGCTGGATAATTAAACACACGGGATAGTGATTAATGCTCATCCCCTATCTGGAGACTGGTGACAAGTGGTGTACCACAGAGGCCTCTTGTTTCAATGTCGTTATCAATGACTTGGAGGAGTCAATAAAGATGGGCTATCAAGACGTTTTACTGAGATAATAAAGTGTGATACAGTAATAAAATTGGACAAAATCTCAATTTTTCTGTTTATAATCTGCATATAGATATCTATGTGTCTTTCTGTGTACTTACTCACATAAACAGTAGTTACCCCAAGAGCAAACTACCTAATGAAAAGCTTAATCCTATTGAATTCAGCTCTGATGAAACACCATTGGACAGTACAATTTCTACTGAGGAGCTAGAAAATGTAAGACAGCTCTTTTATGCAATATGCTTATAAAAATAAACCTAGAAACTGGTAGAATATCAATCTTTGTTTTCAAAAATATAAAAAAATCATTAAAATGTATTTATTGCAGTATTTTCATAGACGTTCTTGCACATTTCTACAGGTCATATATGAACATATTCTTCCCTTCCATTTTTTTCCTTACAAATTGTACCCTCTTCTCCTTTAAGTTTTACCTATGTTAAGTACAGGAACCACTCACTTAGTGAATAGAAATGTCTTATGTGGCCTTTCTGATTGATCAGTATTAATAAATCCAATTTTAATATCAGGTGCTATGATATCATTTGTGCATTTGGTATACATTTCTATAGTCATTAAAATGTCTTGCACATTAAATAGGCAAAGCACAAGATGAATGAGACATAATTAAAATACTTCTGAAATTTTATCTAGTCATAAATAAAGAAGTTTTAAAAAAAGTATATATAACTTATATAACTGAATAAAGTGGTTTCTGGAAATAATTACCCTTGCTTCGTTTGGTAAAAAAATATATACTTTATACAAAATATACACACTATCAGATGGGCACCTATGCTCTGTGTCCACCTTTAACTACAATCATTACTGTTTTAACGGCTTAGGACAATTAGGGAGATTATTGTCCTGCATCAAATAACAGGCCAAGAAGCAGTAAATATTCAAGTAAATGAAGTCTCTCTTCTGAGACTCAAATTTACTCCTGAATTATCTACCTTTTCCTCCACTGTGGTGCAGGAGACAGGGAAAGGGGGTTATGGTCAGCTCATCATATGTTGTCTCTGCCACCCTTACTCACACTCTTACCCTGCTTCAGTGTGGGATCTGGCCCATGAGAGACAGTCCTCCATGAACCTCTCCAGCATGGGCTGCCACTTCTTCCCATGGACTGCCATTCTTCATGACCTGCTCCAGGGTGGGTCCCTTTCCATGGGGTGCAATCCCTTTGGAACAGACTGCTCCAGTGCAGATTCCCCACAGGGTCACAAGTTCTGCCAGCAAACGATCCAGATCGGGCCGCTCTCTCCATGAGTCTACAGGTTCTTCCAGGAGCCTGCACTAGTGAGGGCTTTTGTGCTGGTTTTGACTGGAGTAATTTTCTTGACAATGGCTAGTGTGGGGCTGTGTTTTGGATTTGTGCTGAACCTAAGGTTGATAATATAGTGGTTTTGCTATTGCTGGGTAGGGCTTACACAGAGCCAAGGTCTCTTCTTCCTTTGGTACTGCCACACTGGCAATGAAATCGGGAGTGCATGGGAGATTGGGAAGAGACATAGCCAGGACAGGTGACCCAAAGTGAACAAAGGGATATTTCAGACCCAATGACATCATGCTCAGTATATAGTGGGAGGAAGAAGGATGAAGCAAGGGACGTTTGGAGTGATGGAGTTTGTTTTCCCAAGTCACCATTACATGTGATGGTGCCCTGCTCTGCTGGAGATAGCTGAACACCTGCCTGCCCGTGGGAAGCAGTGAATTCATTCCTTGTTTTGCTTTGCTTGTGTGCTTTTGCTTTCCTTTTAAACTGTTTTTATGTCTACCCAAGAGTTTTCTTGCTTTTACCGTTCTGATTTTCTCGTCAATCCCACTGTTGGGAGAGTGTGCAAGCGGCTGTGTGGGGCTTGGTCAATAGCTGGGGTTAAACCATGACCATTTCCCTTGGAGCCACAACTTTCTTCAAGCATCTACCTACTCTGGCAGAGGGTTCTCCATAGGCTGCAGGTGGCTCTTTGCTCCACCATGGATCTTCATGGGCTGTAGGGGAACAGCTGCCTCACCACTGTCATCATCAGCACCTTTCCTTTGGTGTATGGAGCACCTCCTCCCTCTCCTTCTGCACTGACCTTGGTGTCTGCATAGTTGCGTTTTTTCCTATATTCTTATTCCTCTCTCTGTCTGCAGTTGCTGTTCTGCAGCTTGCTTCCCCCTCCTAAATATATTATCCCAGAGGTGCTACTACCATTGGTCATGGGCTTTGCCTTGGCGTCTCTCTTGGAACTGACTGCCATAGGGTCCTTCAAAGAGAAGCATCTCTCAGAGAAGCCACTCCTACAGACCACTGTCACCTCCTCTACCCAATTACCAAAACTTTGCCGCACAAACCTAACACAGAGTTAAAAACACCTTAAGATGGGAGACTAGTTTCTGAAAAAAGTTAATCTAGAAAGTGAAAACTTTATTCTGAATCTTCATGATGGAACAGACAGATAGGCACCTGCCAAGTTTTAAGAGTTTAAATATTGGCTCTTTCATCTTTATATGAAATTCAAAGTGTAAAGGTCAATAGAAACTCATGAAGTACAGTAATAAATTGAAGAGAAAATTTAGGAATAAGATGAACCATTAAAGGACTATGAAAAATGTTGCAAAGCCTTATACTTTATTTTGAAAGATTCATGGAGCTCCATCTTTAAAGTTACAGACAGGAGTCAAAGTTAAGTAAGTATAATCTAAAAAAACCCCACTTACTGTGTGAAAGAAAAATTCTATAAATATCTTGATCCAGTACCTAGGAACTAAATATAAAAGCAAGGTACCATACATACTGTACTGTCAAATGAATGTACTTTCTTGTTAATATTACACAGGAAGTCTGAGGAAATGGCCACAGTAGATCTTTTATCAGCTATGTGATAAAGTAATTTCACCTCCTCTCCTTTTTTTTTTTTTTAATTAAATTGCAGTACTGTTTAGAGAAGCCAATCATGTTAAGAGTGTTTATTATAGCAGCTACACAGACATAAAAAACAACACTATTTTTGATGTTTGCAAATTAACACAACAGGAAAGAGTGATTACAATGAAATCTCTCTCTACCAACTGGTTAAACAGAGATATGTTGGCTGATGGCCACTTTAGGGAGCTGAAAACAACCACACCTTTCTAAGCAATAATGCTGTTCTATATAGGTCTATGGAAAAAGTGCTATAACACAGCCAAAATCACAGAATACTGTGTATAACTAAATCTCTCCAAAAGATATGTTGAAGAGTATGTGAACAAAAGAGGCACTGATGATTAGATCTTGCTGACCAGAAAGGAAGTTCTATGTGGTCTGAACATAGCAATTCTGATCTTTTAAAAACAGAATACAGATAAGACATTGTAAAAGAAATACAGTAATTCTGTCACTTACTGTGAGAGACAGAAATGTTATCTAAAATTTTTAATAACTGATCATAACACTTATAAAGAAGGGGAATATATAACTCCTTCCCTACACTTACTGGACACTTGTTCAATGAACATAATTTCTAAAGCAATGATGCTCTGGCAAAAGTGTCTCATAGCCTTCCAGTACTTAAAGGGAGCTTATGAAAAGGAAGGAGAGTGACTTTTTACACATGAAGATAGTGATAGAACAGTAGGAAACAGTTTTAAACTATAAGAGGAGAGATTTAGATTAGCTATTAGGAAAAAATTCTTACTGTGAGGATGGTGAGGCACTGGAAAAGGTTGCACAGAAAAGTTGTGGATGTCTCATCCCTGGAAGTGTTCAAGGTCAGATTGGATGGGACCCCAAGCAAATAGACCTAATGAGCAGTATCCTTGCCTTTGATGAAGGGGTTGGAATTAGATGATCTTTAAGGTCCCTTCCAACCCAAGCCTTTCTACAGTTCTGTGGAAATCAGGTTCAGTTAGCATACTCTCCTCTAAGTTCAGGGCATCCTGGAAAGGCATCATAGGAAATTTAACAAGCAGCACCTAAACTTATAAAATACAAATTCACAATATCCATCCAATATATTTTGTTATTTTACAGATTACAATTTTGTAAATCCCAGATGTAGATACTCTGATACTTTGAATTGCTAACATAGCATCCCCAAAAAAGCACAGCTAGTAGTCCTAACAGAGATGTCTATGTTGTGAGAAACTAGTATGACAGCTTATTGTACTTGAATTTTTATGAAGATAATTTAATTTAAGCAATACTAGATGAATCCTGCTGTAACTAACAAAAATACGTCCTTTGGAAGGGATTTTAAGTACCACTGGCTGTGGTTACTCCTTTGAAGATGATTCCATGAACATCCAAGAATTTTAAGGAGTGGAGTTTTGTTTGGATATGCATTATTCAACTATCAAAAAAATCTCCAGAAGACTACAAACATCAATTGAAAACCAAAATCAACAGTAACATGGTACTTGATAATCTACTCATTATCCAGAAAAACGAAGCATTAAGACCAGCCTCATGACTAACTGCATTTTCGCACTGCACAATGCTTTTTTGCCAAATCTCCCCTTACCAAAGTTAAACTGGACTTTGGATTTGCATTTCAATTGAATTATCAGCTTACAAAAGCTATACAAGGAAGCACTACACAAAGCAAATCAGTATGGGTGAAATGAGATAAAACAATTTCATTCCTAAGGAAGAGCCTTCCTCAAGTAGAAGGTCAAGTAGTGCAGAGTCATAGACTGCTATTTCTTACATTCTTCTACAGCCGATAGCATTTGCTCCCTATTGGTTGTCAAATCCTCTGGGTAAATTAGCGTATTTGGATACGGTCTGGCCTCCTTAGTTTAGCCTCAATTCCTTTAAGGCCAGAGAAATGACAAGCACCTGCTGCATGAAAGGAATGGGATATGAATGGGATCAGAGCCATCTGTGGAAGTCTATTTCCTTTGTTGTGGTCATTTGGAGAGCATCTTAAATACTCTTGCCTTCATTATTCAAAACCATGGACCTATTACTATACAAACAGTTCTTTAATGCAAGTGAATATTTTAAAACACTAGTGGTCATAAATTGCAATCTAGCTTACTTTTACATAACTGTGATTATATTCTAAGTTTCAGAGCCTATGAAGCATTTAGTATTTTTTAAGTATCAATGTATGCAAGCCGTATGCATTAATTTTCAATACACTTAGAAAACTTCCACTGCTCTACAGTACAATGCAAGATATAACCTCACAGAAAATATTTTAAGAAACAAACTTTTTAAAAACAGCAATGCTAGAGCCAGTGCAACACACAGGATAAATGAGAGACAGATAAATGTACTGTGAAGTCAAATACTTCTATGAATTATTTTTTGTACATGCTTCCGGCATGTAAAATTACATAAACTTGCAATAAGCAAACATTTGGATAAGACCAAGGTAATTTAACATGTTTATTACCAGAAAAGGTTTACAGGTTTTCAGAGAGCAATTATAAAAGAAAGGATTTTTCAAACAAATCACAGATAAAGTGTGTGGGTTTTTTCCAGAAAAATGAAGCTCTAAAAGTTGATGTCACTTTGGAAGTATTACAAATAATGATATTTACACTTGGATATTTTCTGAGTTATTATACAGTAGCTTCTAAAATATCTATTGCAAACAAACAGTTCTTTCTGTGAAATGGAGGCATAAGAAATCCTACTTTGAAGTTGAATTTGGCCTTTGACTTGGGAGTTCTACAGCTGGGATCTGAGTACCTTGATTTGTCAAACTGTTTTTGGGATTTTAAATAGTCAGAAAAAATATCATAAGTAAAACTGTCATTCCATTAAGGTTAATAGCAAGTCTTTAATATCATTCTGTGATTCTAGGATTTAAGAATTTCATCTGCAAAGTCAAGGGTAGATTATTGCTTAATTTGATAATAAGATATCACACTTGCTTTAATAAATCAAGAAGTTTGTATTTCCTGCATACATGACATCTCTTTTGCCCATGACAATGTTTCTTCAAGGATGGGCAAATGTAATCAGTGAAAGTCTTCAGAGGTGGAAAAGACAGATCTTCATTGACCCTTTGCATAGGCTTGCATCCACCTCTGCAAGTTGTATGACCCACCTGTCCAGCTGTATCCCATCTATTCTCACCCTACACTTGTATCTAAATAGCTTTAATTACATGATTTATGTTAGAAGAGATCTGCTGTGGTGCATACAGACAACTGTAGGCAGCCTTTGCTTGGGTTGCTAGAATGGATGTTTTTAGCATATTCAAAACATCCAATAACCAATAACTGAAGTGCATGGACTGGCTAATATTGTTTTTCCCTTATTTTTAACACTGTCAAATACCAACAAATAGATTCTATGTTTTTTCCCTACAATAAAGAAAAGGAACGACAGACCCAGTTTTCACTGTGATGTGAAAAGGTGACTAACACCTTCCGCTTATTAACACAGAAAAAACATCTTTGTTTTTATCTCGATCAAGCTCTTGATAGAGCAGGACAAACTTGATAGGTGTTCTTCATTCTAAATTCCTTCACCTCAAATTTTACTGCAGAACAGTTTTGCTTTACAACCCTTATCTAGTTTGGTCCTCATTTTCTGAACTTCTTGAAGGCCTGCACAAGCCTTGGGAATAACTCTGAGGGTGAATTTAAATTTATAGTTTTAGTTCAGGTGTGAATCTGCTGAAGATTATCTCCAGATCATTCCCACTTATGCTGCTTAATTGTCAAAACACATGAAAACCAGAATATTTTCTGATGAAGCTAGATGGGCTCTAAATCACTAAAGGGTATTCAGTCCATGGGAAATAACAATTCAGGACAATAAAAGTGTACTTTGTACTTTACAACGTTCACCCCAAAACTTTTAACTTTCTGAACTAGATCAGAAGGATTAATCACTTTCCATTAAAAGAAAATGCATACTAAAAAGAGCCCTTTCCAACAAGTAGTTTGATATCTACAATGATATAAAACAGGAAACGAGCCAAGTAGGTTGAACTGAAAACAACAAGAAAGGCAGCCACATACCCAGATGCTACTGCTGCTGCAGAAATGCAGGGTTTTTTTAGTTCACCATCTGGAGTCTACTGCTGCCAAGCACATCCTGTGAGTAGTCAATGGCACTGAATCCATTGCTGAGGCACATTACCTAAGATGGCACAGGATTACACAAAGATACTTCTCTAGTACCAGCAAGAAAAACTAACTGAAATTACATGTGTCAATCCAGTCTGGATAAATCAGTCAGAAAAGAGCTTTCCATATGCAAAACTGCAGCTTTAAAGCTTGGGTAAAACTTTTTAAAAATGATATAATATTTGGGTGAACAATGGAATATTTTTGTCGGCATTGTTTTGTATCTTTCTCTTTTGGAATATAAGTTTTCTTCTCAAGTACGGTCTATGTACATTATTAATACACAGCTTTGATATGTGGTCACACACCAGATGCAAATATTTTAAACTATAAAGGCATACAAATAAAACAACAGAGGAGAATTATAACATAGTGTATATTCTATTCTCTTTCACTGTTGCAATTCTAGTTTACATGAGCACTAATCTGTATGAATTGAGTCAATCATCAAAAGCAATTAAAATAATACATAATTCATGCAGTCACCAGATTATTCCATTAGCAGTAATTCTACTAAGCTCAAGATCATATTCATAAAAATCTTGGACTTCTCAAGCATAATCAGTATGAAAATAATTTAGATGCAACAATCATAGGACTGTAAAAGGCTGCTTTGTAAGCCTTAAAATGAAATTAAGGCTTACACATGAAAGATGCGTGCAAACTGTAGGATTCTGTTTCAATTCTATTTTCTTACACTGTATACTTTTTTTAGTTGCTAACTTAAAACAGGATTATACAGCTAGAAGTGATACCCCTACTCATAAAGCCCAGCCCCCTGGCCTTCACTAAGCAGTAACATTCCCTCAGTAAGGTCTCTGTTTTTATCATTCTTTCAATGGCAGACACTGGCTGTATCCAAGAACAGCCAGAAAAGTGCAGCATCATGAATATTCACACACATGCTGTGGGAATATTGATAGAAAGACATTGTGGAAAATCACATCTACACTAGAGTGCAGTTAGCAAGTAAGTAAACTGAAAAATAAATATTGTTCTTGGCAGAAGAAACATTAATATTTTTCTAAATTGTAAATGACAATATCCTTGTCAGAAAGGGCAGTGTGTGTTTATTCCTTCTAAGGGCAGACAGACTTTGATTTAGACAGGAATTGATTGCTAGATTCTATTAAGAATCAAGACTACTGCTCCAGTATAATCTGGACTGCAATGCACAGGTTATGGGATGTAATAGGAACATCCCATTTTTATATTGTGGTTGGCCCATGTTCTGCTGGTCCTGGGCACCTCCTCATTGCATCACCATGTTGTGTCAGATGTTATCAGAGGCTGAATGCCAAGCTTCCACTCACCCTCTTCCCCAGTTCCTGTCTGATCACATTAAATAAAAAGATACAGATAATCTTGTGAGTCTCCAGCCTCAGATTCCTTTAATACCTCTCACATAAGGTGGTCTGTAGTTAAGCCCTTGCCAAACAATAAAGGCTTTCCAACCATGCAGGTCTGTGCATTGGTGTGATATGGCTAACGTATTTAAATTGTTATTTTGTGTAGTGCATTTGGATGTTTGAATGCAGCTAAATATATACATTCAAAAAAATTTAGCAATCCAGAATACACACTGGAACAGTGATGTAAATTAACTATCTCTATTACCAAAAGTTATTTGGATTTCAAATTGTTTTTCGTTTTCTAGACTATAGTATCTTTTCTTTTATTGCAACACCATTAAACCCCAAAATAGCAATGATCTCTTTAACTTTTCATTTTCAGAGATGACTCCTTCTTCAGTACAAGTTCTGAAAATTAAGGTGGTGGTTATGGTAGTTGGGAAACGTGCCACTAACAGGTCAAAGCATATTTTCTGAGTATTATATATATAAGCCAGCATCAGACCAACATAATCACATCTATTTTCAATAGCTTGTATCACAAAGACCACATCCCAAAAACTTTACACTATTTTCATATGTCAAGTCACAATGTACTGGTTTTATCTATCAGAGCACAACAAAAGGAGCTTACATATGGGAACTGCTTGCTAGGTTTCCAAGTTTCTTCTCCTTTTGATACTGCCAGTAGTCTTTGATTTCTACACAACATAGTTTTGAGTTCCACTGCACTGGAATTCACTATAATCTCTGGATTACACCAGTAAATTCAAACTCATTTATTTTCACTGATGAAAATAATGTTCTGAATATAAGAGGCCAGAAAGTCTGTATTTAAATCTTAATTTGGTACGTTAGTATTACTACTATTTAGTCACTTCAAATATTTTCTGTGTTATTTTATTAAATACTGTAGTAACTTGTGAAGTATAAAAACAATTGTGGTTTTCATTGATCAGAAATTCATCACATTTGCTTTATTCTCATATTTCATTGTGGTTTCTAATATAAATATGGTTTCTGACATAATGTTTGAATGTGGTTTGTAATATGTCTTGAAGATTTGAGATCTGTCTTGCAGCTACCAGTCTGCAGCTTACCCCCCTCCTCTTTCTTTCTGCTATATAAATATATTATACAGGTAGGTAGGTAGGTAGGTAGGTAGGTAGGTAGGTAGGTAGGTAGGTAGGTAGGTAGGTAGGTAGGTAGGTAGGTAGGTAGGTAGGTAGGTAGGTAGGTAGGTAGGTGGATTCTGAAATGTATTTCTGATCCAAAATAGGTCCCGGTAATGGTTCTTCACTGAACTTTCTGTGCATATTCTGTCTGTGAATCACCAGTGACATAGCATAGTAAGCATTTAAGAAAATGTTTCCCTCTAAATTGTTGCATTATCAACCTTATCCAGAAAAGAAGTAGAAATCCCTGTAATGTAAAGAAACAAAATACCTAAAAAAACCCCAAATAACTATCTTTTTTACTTAAATGCTTGAAGAAGAGAAAGGTGGGGGTTTAAAAGGTTTTAAAAAATTTCTAAAGACCAAAGAAATTAATCACCTATATATTAATGAAAAATTACATCAGGCTTTATTTCTTACATTTTGAATCTCAGCTAAGCTTTTTATTTCAAATTAAGATTTTTTTTTTTTCTGAACTCAGCGTGGATATTTATTACCAGCCTACTAATGATTCAGAATTTTATGGATGCTTTCATGGATCATGAGAGAAGGAGGGGTCAGCACCATCAGCAATGACACTAGAGCATGGTTCCTCTGAGAAGAACTTCGTAAGATATCGATGTAACCTACTAGAGAATTAACCTATTATGGAAAATTTCCAATAATGAATTTAGAAAACATAATCAACATTTCCTAAGGCATTCGGTACTCCCAGATTAAATGAAAATGTGTATTTCCATACTCTACTATCATAACATAATTTACAAAATAGAATATTCACATCTCCCACCTTTTTGTCAAAGATAGTTTTATACCAGTTAACCTGCAATGATTTAAACACACTTCTTTATTTCAATGAGATTGGCAGTGCTTTGTTGCAAAGAAATCTGTGAAGCTAAAGTTCATTGTACTCCTTCATAAAATTTGTCTGTGCTACGAAGGATGGAACTTGGCTTTTTTGTGTATGTCAGTATCAATTACCAGTGCCATTCAGGAAGGACAGGACACAGCATTATATGAAGGTTATTAGAGTAGAACCGAGCAAGTTTTCTGCTATTTTCCAGACCTCTTAAAATAAGCACCATTATTCATTTCAATGAATGCAAAAATGAGGGGGTTACTTTATTTAAACACATTTCTTCTTAGATGTAAAATCTGTATTGTATTTCTTCAGAAAAAAATCTTCTAATGAATGTTACACAGCTCATTATAACACATTTGTACACTGCAAGTTGGGGGGAAATTGATTTTTTCATAGTTCATTGTTTAGACTGCTTTCTACTGACATGACTTCTAATAAGTTTTATACAGAAAATGTAGGAAAGTCCAAATGTATATGTGAATCCATGCTCTGAGTCATTGAATACCAGCATTTTCTGCGTTTTTATGAGCACCCTAAAAGAAGGCATGAAAAGTATTTTGTCTTCATAGTTTCACAATTATAAGCATGTTGATGGTGAGGACTATTCAGAGAGGACAAATTCAGAAAATTACTCATAGGCTTTATGCTAAGATACTCTAAAATTATGTCTTGTAGAATACCTGCTTTTTTTTCCATGATACGTCATTGTTAATTCCAATTTAGGTGACAGCTAAGAAATATTCTTCTTGAGATGCTGGTTTCAACTCAGTAGTCAAATGAAAATATCTCGCAAAGAGCCAAAGTAAATTATTTGAACTCAGTCTGCAAGTCAGCAACATGTAGCAACATGTTACTAAAGGGGGCAGAGGATGCTGCATTCTTTTGCAAAAAGTTTAGAATTTTTTAAGCAAGTAATACACGTTTAAAACCAAATAGACTGTTCAGCTTGGATTCTTTGCTCTTAAA
Organism: Dasyornis broadbenti; assembly: GCA_013397935.1. Taxonomy (NCBI): domain Eukaryota; kingdom Metazoa; phylum Chordata; class Aves; order Passeriformes; family Dasyornithidae; genus Dasyornis; species Dasyornis broadbenti. The sequence goes on along the minus strand of VZRN01006613.1, from coordinate 2,081,739 downwards.
TAAGCTCCTTTCTGAGGGGTCGTATTTGGCCATAGACAAGAACATATACTAGATTTGTCTTTTTTCTATTGATAAAATTCAGGAATGACCTGGTAGCAGTAAGGAACAGAATCAATTCCATGGTATATTAACGTGAGTTAACATTAAAGATTCACATTCAGCTAAAATAAGTATTTTGGGATTCATTACATAATTATAGTAAGCCCGGCCATAGAACCTGATAAACATCCATTTCACTATAGTAACAGAATAGAACTGACCGTGTCCATTCTTCATATGTATCTTGTCACATATAATTTGAAAGACAATGGATGCACTGGCTGATTCAGGTGGACTTCTGGGATTCCCTATGGAGGAACATGAGATAGGACTGCAGTATAATTCTGTCAAGAGTACATCACAAGGTATAAATTCACCCACACACTGCCAGACTCTTTAGGATGAATAAAGAAAGAAATAAAAGAAAGGTCTTGCAAACAAAAAACCACAATGGACAGATAACAGTTTCAGACTACAGCTTGGAAGTGTGGTGTTGAGACTTCTCATCGAGAGAAAAAAAGTAAATCCAGATGTTTCAGGGGCCTTCATATCAGATGTGTAAGAGTGTGGAGGATTTCACTGATTTTTACTATTTAATCTGTGCTGAGCGCTCTCCACAGAGCAGAAACAGCATGGAGAGCACCACTGAGCTTGAATTTCTGATTATTGAGCAATTTTTTTTTATTTTTCTTGCTCTCTACTGTCTAATTTGAGGAGACAGTGGCGTATTCTTCTAGCAGTGTCACAGTTAGCTTTCTTGGTCTTCGTTTTCATATAAGGAAGAAAAGGAAGGTAAGGCCGAATGAAGTAAGATGACCTTATTGTAGCTGACTGAAACAAGACTGAAGGATTTTAGTCCATGCTCCTATGTATCCACTAAGTAATGCAAGAAAGGCATTGCTCTGAAATAAACACTTTAGATTCTAGACTGGAAACAACCAAGCTAGTTCTAGATTTGGTTATTTACTCTGCAATCTTTTAAATAATGCCATTAGTTAGGTGCAGCAAATCTGAGAAAACACAAGGCCTTCATATTGTAAACCTAAAACAAGTCATGCAATCTGTTTCAAATCTCTCAAATTTTTGTCACAGTCCACATTCTTCTGCCTGCTGCTACTGCTGTGTTATTTTATAGAAACAATAAACAGAAGTATCATCAAGGTCAGCAGAAATTAAATTTACATTTTCCCTCCAAAACATCTTGATATTATTTCAAAAATTCAATTTTTTTTTTTTTTTCAAAATTTAAATGCTTTCTGGAAATGAAAGAAAAACTTCGGTTTTAAAACTTCTTTGCACTTAATTAAAATATGATCTCTTTGCATTTAAAACCAACAAAAGCCCCAAGCCTAGCTCTTTCAGTCAGTCCTGCCTTTTACCACAGCTGACTGTTATTTCTACCTGTCATATAGAGGCTAAAAGGGTGTAAATTAACAACCTCTTTTTATTTCTCCACTAAGCTAGGAGATAACAATTATCAGTCAGATCTAGAGTTCTCAGTTGTGTTATACTTGACAATGGCACCTTTAAGATCTCTAGGAAAATAATACTTATAAATAGTTTAGTCTATTTTATATTTTATATATTTTACATTCTCCACTAGTTTTGTTACTACTGTCCAGTATTATTTTAAGGAATATATTTAAAGATTCCCAGTTTTCAGTGGTTCAACATTGCCTTACTGTAGGGATTTAAGGAAAGAGTGTAACATAATCTGACAGTCAAAGAAAGTATTGAAGTATGGAAAAAGTATGGAAAGTATGGAAAGTATAGAAACATGGCTGCCCTGTAAGAGATAGCTCTGTACAACCTATTCTTTTGGTTGCAGAACTCCATCCTATGTCACATTTCATAAAGTCTTAACAGATCTCCTCAGCCTCACACAACAAAGTTCAAAGCAAAGGAATTCTTTCTACAGTGAGGGAACTCCCTTAAACATATGTGGAAATCTTAGAAATGTACCAGTCATACAGAATTGTTTAAAAGGAATTGGTGACCTTTTTCCTTTCACCCGCAGGCCCTTAACCCATTCAGAGCTGTGACTCAGAGGCAGCTCTTCATAATCTATCCATTCCTGAACATGAACAGCAATAGCCCTACCCCTCCCTCCCAGCCTATCCTTCTGTAAAGCTTGTAGCCCTCTCTGGCAGTGTTCCAGTTCTGTAACTCATCCCACTATGTTTCTGTGAGAGCAATTAGGTCATAGATTTCTAATTGTATCATGTTTTCCAACTCCTCCTGCTTGTTATAAACACTGCATGCATTGGTGTAAATTCATCAACAGCTACATAAAAGGAAAGCAACTACATGCAATTAAAATCAGTCAATTACACTGTGAGCTGGTAAGTGCCAGGAAAAGGGGGGGGAAAGCCAAAAACCCAGCAAGCAAGGAAATCTACTAAATTGAGGATCTAGGTATAGGTGTAGAAGGTAGTAGTAGTCTTTTGAGGTGTTTTTTTTTTTTTTAATATTACCTTTGCCTGCCTAGCTACTACCTAAACTAATTTCAAGTTATCTTGAAAGATTTTGCCTTTTAAGATAACAGCTAGCACTTAATGAAGTAAGACTTTTATTCACTTATTTAGAATACCAAATCTGACTGCAGAATTTAAAGAAAATGTTAATGACAAAGTACAATTTTGTGTTATTCCTTCCAATGTAATATTATCCTTGCAATCTATAGACTAGGTTAAATATATACCTTTCTTCCTAGGATTTACATGGTTCTATGACATCCATTTGGACAAGAAATATAATACTAGGTATAAATAATTTCAGCATGCAGCACATTTTCAATTCACAATATTAAAATGAACAAATATGAAAGACTGCACCAAATTAATTTTATTTCTAGCTTTGTATGTAATAAACTACCAGAAAGCAGATTGTGTAAATTTTCTACATGAGAATAAAACTGAATGATGTACAAGTGTTGTAAAACAGACTAATTGGAAACCTAACTTTTACAAACAACATTGAACACAGAGATCCACAAGAAGCAACCAAATTTGCTACAGACTCAGGTGAAATATAGGTCAATTTTATGCAAACAGAGAGTTTTTTCAGCCATTGAATAAAAACTATTAAGCTGCACCATCTGATGTCACCAACATAACTAGGAATTTCTGCACACTGCTTGTAAGCTGTTTGATATGGTAGCAATGCTGGTGGCTGGGCCACACAGATCCATGCTCCACATCCTAGCACCTGGAAACTCTAGAAAGATTGTCCAGCAGTCCCAGGTAAGTTCTCTGGTAACTGCTTTAATGGTGACTTAGGACTATTTGATTCTATCTAGTCTGGAAACTTAGAAGTAAGAAATTCAAGCTAGAATTTTGCAAGAAATTCAAGCAAGAAATTGTCAGAATTTATGCATTTCTTCAAAAACATTTCACATACACGAAAAAAAAAAATTAAAAAGAAAAAGTCTTGAAGAAATCTAGAAGATACAGAAACTTCATATTCTAAGATAGCTTCATTCAAGGCAGCACTGGTGTTATTCAGTGCTGCCTTGAAATACTAAAGAGAATTTCTGCTTAAGGCAACAGTAGAATGTAAATTCTCCCTTATGAATACTGAATAATCAGCACTTAAAGAGAATTTCTAAGTAACTGATACATTTGCATGATTTCAATGTCTAGGAGTATTTATTTATTTTGAAGTGATACAAAAAACATTCCTCCTATATCAATCTTTAGTGCCATCTAAGTGTGCACAGAGACTGAAAAAATTATATTGTTTCCATTCATTTCTCTAAAATGCCACAGGAAGTAGTTTTTTGCCATAACGTATATCATGTCATCTGCTGGATTTGTTCATTTAAATAACTAATATTATATGGGCACCAAATATTTTGTCTTATGATCATTTAATAGCCACATGAATCTCTGTAGGGTGATACTGCAAATTGTTTGCTGTATTCAAGATTCGTTTGGCGACAAAAACAATAAGTTAGGTTCATTCACTCAAGACTATTTTTAATATTCATTTATTATCCTCTGATCTGACCACAAGATGCTTTTATTCTTCCTAGTATCCAAACCAGATCTTTTTCTGCAATTTGTTTTTAATATTCCTCTTAGTGTTTGATGTAGCAATTGCATCAGCCACTAATACAGTCTCCCATATAAAACCACACACGCAACATTTTTCTTTCACGATTTTAGCAAGAGTGACTTACCCAGGAGTAATGAGGTAAATTGCACTGGCATTACAAAGACCCCTTTTTACTGCAGTTACACTGATGATCTAAACTGCAGAGCTGATAAAAACCTGGACCACCTCTTTCCTGCTAAAGCTACTTTAATATCAACACTTTCGTATTCCACAATCTCTACTAAATTCTTTGACTGGCAATCTGGATAACAATAACTTACACCACTACAGGAAAAACACTCTTTTATAACCCATTCATATTCCCATTTTACCTATTTGTACTGATGTCATCTGAGTAACTATCATAAAACATCTATAACAGACAGATTAAATGCAAAGTTGGCTTCTAGTGGTGGATCACAATTTCTGTTTTCTGGTGAGGGTGACTAGCGCTTACTGTAGGATTGACTTGTCATTCAAATTGCACTGCAGTTTAACCTGAGTTTTATTTTTGGGATTAGAGACAGACAGTCCTATAAGGAAAAGTTTTTTATTGAGGATTTGATACTTTCAGATACAGTTAGTCTGCAAGTGTCCCTTTTTTGTTTTCTTTCCCCTTTTCTTATACCATTTTCACTAGAATTGTGTGCAAGAGTATCATTTGACAAGGTAAAGGAGGAACAGGATGACTTCTATATATTTTGTAGGAGTAAGGATGAATCAAGCCTGAAAACACCATTCATTTCTACTTTTGGATTTTTCTTCTCATATATTTTAACTGTCGTGTTTTTATAATGATACTAGCTAGAAATGCAACTTGATTTTCCATTTCTAGTTTGAAAAGCAATCTATATTCTAACTCTCTTGCCACAGGCAGGGACACCTTCCACTATACCAGGTTGCTCAAAGTCCCATCCAACCTGGCCTTTAAGGTCCTTCCAACTCAAACTGTTCTCAAATTCCACCATAAATATTTTAAATATATGATGTTAATGTAATTTGTAGCTGACACTATTTAATATTCCAACTACCGAACAAAGGAGTGATTTAGCAAACCACACTTGATTAAAGCAATTGTTTCTATAATCAAATGAACAGTTCTGCAGATGGAAGGAAGCATAGATGATGTAACTTATCTTGATTTCAACTAAGCTTTTAGAACTTGGCAGCCAAAAAAGTACATGTGGACTGGATTAGTGAACTGTAAAATTAGTGGAAAATTGGCCAAACTATCAGTATCATCAGAACAGTCAAGGGGGAAACAAGAGAAGCAACACTGATAAACAATCTCATATGACTAAGCAGCATATCCATAGGGCAATAAAATCAATCAATCTCAAACTTTTTGTCTAGTAGCCATTACACTGACAATCTGAAAATTTAATCTTCTGCTGCTATTCACATAGACAGAATGACATGTCAGAGTCCAGTAAAATACTGGACTGGCTGAAGAGTGTGAGGAGATTCTGTACATGCTCTTTCATTAGATCTAGAGTGTGCTAATGTATTTTCAGAATTGTGTAGGGAGACTATTAATTTGAACAGTATAATCAAACCTACTATGATAGTGGTTTAAATTTCTGTAAATAAGTGTCTGAATGTATATAAAGTAGTAGCATATATTTCTGAAAGGAAAATATAAATTAAAATTGTAATTGACAAAGAAAGACCCCTTTTTCAAATGTACAACAAAATAAAAATAATACTTGGATTTTCAAGGGATAATAGAGGCCACCTTACCTAGTTGGATTTTAAATCCTGCTAGAGTTTGATTAATATTCTTGAGCACTTTGTGAAAGTTCAGAAAAAATAACCAATAGATCATCAAGGATGTTGATGGAGGAAGTATGCAAAGAGCTCACAGAGAGGTTCATAAACTTGAAAAATTTCAATGGCCTGCAAGTGACAGTAAACACTTCCTACTTTTTAAATGTAATCTTTGTTTTCATATCTTGCTTTAAATGTAAGCAGAGAGTCAACCACAGTAAAGAAAAATAATTATATCAAATACACACAATATAATCACTAAGCAAATAACAATATTTTTGAATCAACTGATGTTTACGCACAGTATAACACTCTAATTGCAAATTCTTACCATTTATTTAGGATGTTAACTTTTAGGGATTTTAGGTGTACAGTTTTCAATGAATGGAGGCAAACACTTCTAAGTGGATATGGACATGGTCTGTCAAATTGTCAAAAAGCACTGAAAATGTCAGATACTTCTGTTTCAAAAGTAACAATCATGCAGCTTTGCCAAAGAAAGCGCAGTACTACTTCTCTGTTAAGACACTTACTATTTTACTGTGCTTTGTGTATCACTATTTATGACTGTTTAATTGGAAGTTAATTCTCCAACATTATTAGGTAATTGCTGCCCAAATTGCATATGCTGAAAAACAGTTACACCAAAATAATTTAAAAAATAAAACTCTCAAATCTTAGGGTATCCTCCTACCTTATATTAAGTTATTAAAAAATTTTAGGATCAAATCTTATCATCCTTTTCACTGAAGCACAGTTGATACTGGACATAATGAAATAATTTATACTAAAGCATTTAGGTTCAAATGTCTTCTTTTTGATCTTCCAACAAAACTTAAATTTAAAACTAAGCTGTAGTACTGACTTCTAATATTATAAAAGCTGAAAAATTTGATGGAAGACATTGGAGTGAATTACAGATATCACAGAAAGTTTTAGAATCTTTCCATTAATTCAGTGTAGATTTTTGAAGAGCTCACAGAAAGCATAAGAGCACAGTTCCATATGTTTTCATGAAGGTAACATTGGAGCACTCAAAGAAATACATCCTATTATTCAATATTACAAATGTCTGTGGGGAAAATTTTCTTTTGCCATAAGGAAATAGAATGTTTCATCAAAAATTCTAAATAAATTTCAACCAGTGCTAAAGCACTGAATTATTTTTAGCTTCTGAAGAAATTTCCTGATCATGCTCTGTCTCTATCAAGTATTGACAGAAAAATGCATATTCCATTGCTTTCCACAGAATACATTCCTTATGCTACTGAGCGTGTACAGACTTTTGAATACAAGCATGCTTTTCTACATAAAGTTACAGATCCCACTTCAGGGATTTCATTTCAGGGTAGTGCCAAACAAAAGCAATACCTCTGAAGAGAGACACAGATCCATCCCATTTGCTCCCTCTGCAGTCTCAGAATTCCTTGCTGTTTATAGGGATACAGAGCACCCTTAATCTCTTCATAAAGGGTTAATTGAAGTGCATCACTAGGTCTGGGTGGATGGAAGGGTTCAGACAGAGCAGAATGAAGAGACTTCATAAAAACCCAATAAAAGAGACTACTGCTCCTTCTGAAGCAGAATTGGTGTCCCAAAACCATTTTCAGAGTTGCAAATGAGCAGTCTAGCATCACAAAATAGCCAGGGAGGGAGGGGGGTGCGGAAGGGAACCTACAGTGTAGTAAGATGGCAGCTTTGCAACCTTACTCCTGTGGAGAACAGTAAGCTATTTGTTTTTCCCTTATTGCTGTAAAGCTTCTATTAAGTTTGCAATATCTTGAAAAAACTTTAAAAATTTATGTCGAGTAAAGAAAGGCATAAATTGCCCACCATAGTGACTGCAATTGCCACTGACTGTAATCAATGAGACCTTTTGTGTGATAGCCATGGACAAACCCTGTCCACAAATCTGTATTTTCACTTGAGTCAGGGAGCACAGAGCACATATTAAGGTCTCTGTCAGACTCTACAAAATCGAATGGGACAGAATGGAAGAGGAATGTGTGAGACCTGGGAGACACTCGTAGTGGCAGCCAGCCTGGGCAACAGTGGCTGCATGCAGCACGGCCTTACACTGGCTTAACATGGGGTCTCACAAAATGAAATTTGCAGCAGCAGTTGCAGTTCTCCTTCATGCTATTTTTCTCTCCCAGACCTTTACCATTGGGAAAATGAATCAAGAAGAGTTAAAAAGAAACCCAACAAACCAACAAACAAACAAAACCAAAAAACCAAAAAAACAAAAAAACAAACAAACAAAAAAAAAACCCCAACTAAACAAAAACAACCAAACAAAACCCCCCAAAAACAAAAAACTCCACCACATACAAAAATGAAAATAGCCAAATTTCCAGAAAGTTTCTTACACTTCCTGATTCTGTGCCCCAATGAAAAAAACAAACAAACAAAACCAGAAAAATCTAACCAAACCAAACCAAACAAACAACAATAACATAACAAAACAAAAAAAAAAACCCACAAAAAACCAACAAAACAAAGAAGAACCTAAATATTAACATCAGAACTGTACAGCTAGTCTACTGTGTTGAAGGAACAGGAATATGAAATGGAAGAAAGGAGAGAATATGTGGAAAAGGCTGCTTAAGATTTGCTGTCCTGGCACTGGGGTACAATGCAGAAGCTACATTATTCTTTTTAATAAAATCAAGAGAACAAAAGTTCACAAGTGTCTAAGAAGTTATGAGTCCACCAGTTTCAGAATGCAGTCCTGAGAGAAGAGTGACCTGAGACAACATCCATGACAGCAGAAAGGGAGTTTGACACTGTCTCCCCATCCCACCTGCAAGTGCTATCCAGATACTATGACAAGGACAATGGACTCATTACAGTGGTAAGAGAACATGAGAGAAGAGCTAAAGTGGTTGTTTTGCCAGGACGGTGTTCATATATCCAAACAAACAATTTAGGAATAAATAATTATGATCAGAGCAGTCTCTTCACCTATATGCCAGTTTAAAAATATTTAAGTTTGGATATGCCTTCCTAGCAAACAGAAAAAGTATTTTTACTTTGCCTGTAGTTTGTTTCTGTGAAAGAAAAGGTGGATTGCGATTGAAAATGTATTTGGGGACTGAGTTTTCGTTTGAGTGCCTACAGCTATTACCAGGTCATGAACTGAGAGCCACGGCCACTACCAGAATAGACTACATATAGACAACTCACAAAGCAGCAAGTAAAAATTGTAAGCAATACTACATGAAGAATACTGCCTCATTTAAAAAAAAAACAAAAAAACAGAGATCATTTCAAATCTGAGGGTTCACTATAGTAACCTTCTCTATAGATGAAACTAAATAAGACAAAATCTCACAAAGAAATTTGTGAAATGGAATTATATGTTGCATTGATGTAATCACAAGAAGTACACCCCATTAACTCAAACATTTTTTGTCATTATTCAGGTAACTGCCAAATTTTCAAGTAATAAACTTTTCCAATGAAAATACTAATTTACAAGATTACTACAAAATATATTAGAAATGTGCAGACTTCTAATTTAGAAAGATTTCTTCAGAAGTACTGGAATGCATGATCAAACACCTTCAAGCGGCTGTATTACATCCTTTGTCTCCTACATCCCATAACCACTATTTCAGTGCCAGACTACTGGATAGTTCTTAAAAATGGTGAAAAGTTTATTTCAGTGGGAAAGAAGAAAAGTTTATAAAATCATAACATATTTTACTCCATTTTCTTCATTTACTGAAATCTATTTTCCTCTCTAGATATTTTCAGTATTTCAAAAGGAAGTTTAATATTGTATTTCACATGTATTTCCCTGCACGTAATCACTTCAGTGCACTGATTCTATGACTACCCAGAAAACCGTTTCCATAGCAGCAGAGATGTGCCCATGACTTGGTGAAGTTTCTGTTCACTAAGATTATGTAATAAATCTTTATTCCTGCATTCCTTGTTGACACCTGCTAAATGCTCTTCTAGTCTTCTGACAACCTCAGCTTTCCATTCTTTTACTGTAATCTCATTACTCTGGTTTTTCTTGCTTTAAACTCAATGCCTGGTAAATGAAGTTGGATAGTCTTGCTCATGAGTAATCAGAAAAGAACGTCAGGTTACAGTAGAGTGCGAAAAACAAGACACACAAATAGAAAAATATAAAATCAAAAATTAATTTGATTTAATTATTTTTCATATACTAAGTCTGGGAATTAAACAGCTTTTGTTTATGTGATAAAGCTAAGTTTTTTTTTTAATCTAGTGACATAGAGTAGTAATGGCACAGGGGAACTTCTGTGACCAATATGATGTGAAACTCAAATAAAAAGCATAAATCTGTTCTTACAAAATTGATTCTGCTTTTAACAAATTTGGTTTTCCTGGATTTCACTGTAAGTAACCCCCAGAGGAGAACTAACCTGGCAAGAAGCAGGTTCACAGCAATACAGGCAGCCTGAAGGAGTAACTTTCCTGACTCCCCAGTCACAGTTCACCTCTATCAACTGTACTCCCTGGCAAACTGTGGGGTTTTTTTAACAGGTTACTTCAGTCATGTAGTGATGCAAAAATTCAACTGTAATACTAAAATGGTGATGACTACAAATTTTGGACAGGCATTTCACAAGACAGTATTGCTACTGTATCTCTTATTTTGTGGCTCTCCCCTGTGTTTACATTCTGATCATTTGGCAGTATCAATGAAGATTTACAGTGACCACATACAAGTGTTGATCGTCTTCTCAACGCCTTTCCTCCATGACATATGAAAAATATCAGAAGTAACTATCTGGAAATTAGAAGGCAAAGATACAAGAAAAAATAGTATCACTTATTAGCCCAATTGGTATAGTTAAAGGGATAAACTCACACACTGAAACAAACTCACACTGAAACAAAAGCAAACCCAAATTGAGTACAACTGCTTTGACTCTAACTTAATTACATTAATTGGCTAGGTAATGTGAGAGATAAGTGTGGTTGGCACCCATGCAGAGGAAAAGTTATTAGCAAAGGATAAGCTTTGGAGAAACAGCAAGAGAGAGAAAGCCAGTTATTACCTATGGAAAATTAAGGGTCATTGGAGACAGAGATGTGACGAAAATTATAATGTGTCATAAACCCACTACTTTCACGAGTTCATTTTTTTTCTGTATTTTTTAGTGCTGCTAGCTTTAGTTCCAAGGTTTATTTGCTGAAGATATTTTGCAAGTTTCCACTTAGAATTAGGGAGTGGAAAAAAAGGTCAGAAATAGAACAACTACTCTGGGAAAAATATTTTCCCACTGTTGCTGTGATATTCTGTTCTTTATTGTCCATATGAATTTATTTTGAAAGATGGAGTATCTGATTTGATAAACAAAATTTCCCTGTGATAACTTTACAAAGTGTTTTATATTTTATAGTGCATGTGTACGAATGACAATAATATATACAATATTCTTTCTGTACAATGGGAGAATATATTTTTCTTATTGAAAAATTTCATTTTTTCAGTAGAAAACTAACAAATATTTTGCAATATAATTTTAGCCTGACAGTTCAGGGACAAGATATGTCATAATCCATAGTCTATAAAGTTAAATTAAGATTGAGCCACTGAAAGTACCTGTTATTGTCTCACTTCAGCATTAAGAAAGCGGAACATATAAAGAGCAAACACTGTGTGATTTGAATGAAGGAGAGTTTTGCTTGATTATTAATAGACATTGTTTTTGTCTTAACACATCAGTATTTCTCAGATTGGCTATTCCAAAAGAGGATGTACTAGTAGATTTAAAAACACAACAGAGTGCCTCAAATCGCCTGATTTTCAATGTCCTCAAATCCCAGACATAACCATTTGGGAAAAAAACAAAAAATGATCCTGTGTAATGTGCTTAATGTGCATCAATTTTCCCAGTACTAGAAAGGATTTTTCATAACCATGCTCATGCATCCCCATAATGTGTTAATGAAGTACAGAGTCAAAGGTGCCAAACTACTTCCATTAGCAAGATGCTCTCCTAGGATGCTGGAAATTTCACAAGAAAAAGCTATAGTCCTTTCTTGAGGTTGCATACTGTTCTTATTTGGATCATTGTGAAGGCTATTGAAATAAGTATTGCAGACTTTGAGAAAGTAGTTTTACGTTTTTCAGCAAATACTCAATGTATATCCAAAACAGTAATACTGCATCACAATTTTAAAAATAATTATCATGAACTAAATCATCAGGCCTGAAATTAGCCATCTATGATAAAAAAATTAATACTAAACAGGAGTTAGCCTTTTGTGCCATTCCATTATATTCACTACCTTGGATTGTCTACAAAATACTAAAATTTTTGTTGTTCTATGTGAATTCTTTTTATTACCTAATTAGTGTTTTTTATTTATAAATCTGTCTGTGTAAACAAATAAACCTCTCAAACAATGAATGTTTGTCACCACATCCAGGTTTTTAACCTTTCTGAGACAGAGAGGCTGACTGAGTCCTTTGCAAAAGGTATCAGTCATTTCCTACATGCTGATATTTCCAGTTCTGAACAAATTTTTTGTTCCACTCATGTCAGGCATTCCTATAGCTTGTTTCAAGAAAATCAATTAAAAAATCTCTATTAGATCTATTCAGATTACATTGACCTATTAATATATCAGTCTTTATCGTTTATTAAATTTTACTTACATTGAAAACACATTCAAGAAGACGTTTATTGACTCAGGTGAAATATATTTTCAACAGATTATTTCTCAAAGAAAAAACCCTATTGCTGTGTCTGAGCAGTTCAGTTAGGACATTTGTTACACATCTATACCTGTGAAATTATACCTAAAATTGTGATATTCCGCACTATAGTGTGTTTAATTCTCCTGCAGTTTCTCATAACCCCATATAATTGTTAACTGATGTGCAACTGAAACCATCATCTACTGACTAATTATTCTTCCATATGATTAATGCAGAACATGCAAAGTAGTAACACTTCATTGAGTATTTACTGACAATTTCTCTCAGACTAGCTCAGTGAAAATTTGCTTTCAACTTCAGGAAAGATAATGAAGAGTTTTACTTCCTATTCTTGTATTTCAGTTTAAGATTCATAAATATTTGGGTCTTTTATCTCAAAGGAAATAATTAGTAAGACACTTAAAAAGCCAAAGAAAGTGGAAGGAGAAGATGTACTATTCTAAAACAAACAAACTCCAACAACCTTGCTTGAGAAATTATTTTCTGAATTGTCCTCAAAGATATTGAAATTCTGTGAATTTGCTTTTCAGGAAAAAGCCCAAACCAAGCAATAATAAACTCTCACAGTTCCAGCACCACTGCCACAGAAACCCTCCTGGCCAAGGCAAAAACCCCTGCTTCCAGCTCATCTTTCCAACTTAATCTTCTGATTCTTGGGTAGATAATTATGATGACTTTCAATTCCAATACTCTCCTAGGGAAAATGGGTGGAGTACTTATGTCTAAGCACATCTCTTTTACCACTCACTCTCAGATGTATCCTTTGTCAACATATGTTTAATGATCAGTGTAATTTTAACTTGGCCAATCTGCGGTACATTATCTTCAGGATACGGCAACCCTTCATTTCTTCCTTTCTTCCTACTAAAGACTGCATCACAACAGTGTGTCAAGTTTGAAATGAAAAAAAAAAAGAAAGCAAACAAACAAGAACTCCCATAAAAAAGTAAAAACCCCTACTTTTCCTTTTCAGACTTGCCAAGAGTTTACCTTGCTAACTTCTATCACTATAGGGGGTGAGGGGAGGGATGCTCAGTTAAAGAAATTATCTCATAGTGATATGTGGCACTGAGTCTGTCTTTCACCTCAAAACCCCTTCTCATTTGTATGAGTTCTGTGAACACAAACTACTTTGATTCTTGAAAGATTTTACCCCTGAGTCACAGTTGTATTACTTCCTCAGAGAAATGATAAGCAAAGGAAAGTCAAGGAATCTGATACGTGCAGTGATGACAAAGCAATGTTAAAAAAGAAGACATTAAACCAAATAATGCCTTAAGTATTGGACTGCTAATTTCAGATATCCTGCAGCCTGTGTCTAACTGAGGATTGATTTTGATATTAATTGGGGCACAAGCTTTGATTTGAGCTCTTCCATGTTGTTCAAACCTGTAGGACTCTCTCCAAAGCAAATTCTGTAAGACCTGCAAAGTAAGGCCTTCTCTTTACTTGAGATACTTAAAGGGTCTCTTCTGTCTGTAGAGATCCTCATTTTCACGCACTCTTCAGGAACTTACTGGGTTTTGCGAATACTCCTTGGAATTGGCCAACCAGTTCCACAGTATAAACACAGAAACATATTCCCTACAAAATATGATCAGTATCTTTGTTTCACTGGAATCAGTACTGCAAATATGGACTTTACAAGCATATGCTACATGTAGAAAAAAAATCAGGTATTTCGTTCAATTTATAGGTTAAAGATTTTTACTATTTGATAGGCTTTTCTTGCTTTCTTAATAAATGATTAGCTCAGAAAGTCTAAACAAAACATTGGCCACAGAAATAATTCTGTTTCAGTCTATTTACAAACAAAACAATATTGTAAAAGCAAAAAAAAAAAAAAGAAAGCTAATGCCACTAGCCTGCCTCTTCATCTACTGCCTCCTTTGGTTCTCGAGACTCTCCATTGCGCTGCTGGCCTGCTTTCTGGCTCTTGTGTCCCGTCCTAGGTCTATTCACCTAGCTTGGGAGGCTAACTGGAAAAAAATAATATTAAAAACAAACACAGTTTTGTAGGCAAAAAAACTCCTGCTGTTTCCTCTCTGTGCTGCTTTATAGAGTAATACTCTTACATCCTTGAGTGCTACAGAGCAATGTATGAATAAATCACCTCAGTAAGGAAATCCTGGGATCAACGAAGTCATTCTACAGTACTGCAGAGGCCTCCCCCTTTTTAATCATTTACCAGCACAGACAGGCATTTCTTATAACAGGAGTTAGAATAGTCTGAAAGATTTTTTTAAGTAATAAACAAAATGATTTCCTATAAAATTGTCCAGCACAAGATGTTCAGTATATTGGTTTGTTTTTGCTAGTAAGTGTTCCAAAAAATTATATTTGCTTATGATTTTGATTATATTGTTCTATTTTATACTTTGCTCTAAATTTTAATTTTGTCTATGCTTTTTTTGACCTTGTTAGAAAATTAATACATTTTTCTATCTAGGATTTTTTAAGCAATTGATAGTTTTGTGGCTGTTTAATGGCATCTATATGTAAAAGCTCTTCACTTCAGAAAATAAAAGCAAGCTCTTTTAATCAATTGAAGGTGAACACATTCTACAGCTTATGGCAAAAAATCAAACTATAACAAGGCTTCATAATATATTCTTGAGTATTAAAAACAAGTTGTACTCCATTGCTAATTGCAAG
The DNA here is from genome assembly GCA_013397935.1 of Dasyornis broadbenti. NCBI lineage: Eukaryota > Metazoa > Chordata > Aves > Passeriformes > Dasyornithidae > Dasyornis > Dasyornis broadbenti. The sequence continues at coordinate 2,066,474 of VZRN01006613.1, read as the reverse complement.
CAAAAATACTATTCTAGAATACTGCCACCAAATATAATGAGTTGGACTCGATCCTTTTCAGTCCCTTCCAGCTCCAGGTCTTCTATAATTCTATGACACTTTGATAATCATATTGTTCATATTAAGAAGAAAAGTGGTCCAAAATGATAGACCTTTTCCATGGATACTTTGTCTCCTTTTATGAGTATGATAGTCTGGGATGACCAATATTGCCATGAAGATTTCAGGCACAGTTCTCAAAAAAAAATTAAATTAAACACAGTATCTTAGGCAATTGTTTTCTCTTTCCTTTAAATTCCCAGTATCAAAGTAGTTTTCTGATCCAAAGTATGAGTTCAGTTCTGATTCTTACCGAGCTGCATAAAGCCTTAATTTAATTTTAATCTGTAATTTTATAACTGCGGGGAGAATTTGGACTTTGATGGATTATTTGATTTGATGCTTTGAAAACCCAAATTTTCATTTTGATATTGATTATAGTACTTTACCTCATCACAAAAAGTGGTGTGGTACTTTACAGAAGGAAGCCACAGTCATATTTATGAGTCAGCTGATACCTTCACTGAATTATGAACTTTGGCATTAATATCCTATTTTTAAATGACAACATTATCTGGAGGAAGGAGCAGGGGTGATCAAGGATATTTCAGGATCTAAGAAAGTTTTGTCATGCCAGAGTTTAGAGACAATTTTGTCTTCTTTCTATTGCACTACGGGTGATGGTGTTAAACCTTTGTTGTACTTCTCTAACTCAATTCTGCCATAGTGCTATCACCTAGCCCTAAAAGTCTTGAAACCTTGAATCTGTAAGATGGGAGAGCAGGGAAGGACTACTATACACTTGCTCTACATTCTTTCCTACACAAGTATTATTTGCTGTTGTCAGAAATAAGGTATCGGACACAGGACTGATTTATGATAATTACGTCATCAAGCGATTTATCCCAACAACATTAGTTTTAGTGAAGGTCATGAAGAAACAGAGGTTTTGAATACTTCTCTATCAATTATCTTAACTCCCTCTCTCCATATCTGTAGCACAAGTGCATGAAAGAAAGTAGCTAGAGACAAATATCTCTGTTAAAAGCTAGATTCTAAGTGGTGGGTTTGGTTAAGTAACAGTATTTAAATGTCAAAAATCAGCATGTAGTTTATTGGGACAGAGAGAACAGTTATTTAAGTTTTAAATGAAAACTGGATCTTTATTTGGATGAATCATTATTTTTCTTATGCAATTAAAAAAATAAATATAGTACTTCAGGTAATAAATGTAATTCTAGCTAATTAGTAGTTTCGTTCTGTATATCCTTTCCTAAACTGTGCATTATTTTGTAGGAATCAGTTATTTTGTAGGAATCAGTTTTCGATAGTGACACTACCTGTCAGTAGTAGTTTCTATCCTTCAAATGAAGAGAATAAGAATACATTAAGAATAATTTACGACAGATTATATAACATGTCCTTAAAAGCAGAAAAATTCTACCACAACTAGCATTTCAGGCACTCTCTACTGAGCCTTAGATTTTATTTAAACCCATGATCATCACATATTTGCTGAAAGGCAAAACACACACCTGAGTTGAACTGCCAACCTCCATGTCCACAGTCCCTGTTCACTGGAATTTCAGAAATCTTTTGACCTCACTCAGAATGCCAGGGGTCAACTTGCACAAGCAGCATGAAATCAGATGTGCTATCTTGTTCAGCATCTGTTCCTAACTTCACACCAATGTTTCCCTGGAAAACTCAAGGCTGTCAGGGTCAATAATTCTATGCTAATCCAACAACTTTTACCTATATTTTGTCTTACCAATTATACTCCTTAGAGCTTATTTAGCTACCTATACACAGCTAATAAGTCTCAGATCAACAACCAGAAACTGACAACCTAATTTGCATTTGAAGAGATGTTTTTTTTCTTTTCTCTCTTTCCTTCCTTTCTCTTTTCTCATTTTTGAGACTCTGCTTGTATTGTTCTGCCTTAGTATGAGCCTGAAACCACTTCTTCCTAAAGACCTTTCTCTCCTGATATTGTAAATTTTATAGTATTATTATGGAGTTTAGAGACAGTTTTATTGTAAGTAATAAATATTTCTAGAAGAATTCCAGCATCCAGCAATTGTGTTTATTTAATGTCACTACCACATCACAAAAGATCATAATCATTAGAGGCCAAAAGCATTTCTAAATTAATATAAAATTTATAGCCCTCCATTAATTGAACAAAGTAATAAAGGGAAAACTAATGGTACCTTATAGATATTTCAAGCACTTTTAGCATACTTAAATATTTCAAGACACATTAAAACCTATAAATCATATAAAAATGAATGTGCCATGTACTTTGTACTTCTCTGCTAACACAAACAAGCTGCATCTATAGCGGCACTGTGAAAACTCACACCTGCATAAATAACACCTTGCTGATATTGCTAAATATGCTAGAATTTATCTTCCAGTGATGTGAAAGGTAATCATAATTTTTAAGAATAGATTTATAGTTCCTCTAGCAAAGATTTTCAAAGAAAATAAACCAAGTGCCTATTTCCACTGAAAGGTAATAAAGTATATTCAGTATAGTTCCACATGAATAAAATGCCAGAACTCTAAGAACCTAGTTTTAGGTATATTTCAGAGTACATCTCTATTCTTGCATAGTCTTGTATAGACACTTAAAAAAAATAAGGAGTACAGTTGTTGGTTTTGTCCTGATTTTAATTTTTTTTTTCTCTTTATTTTTTACTGCTGCTTGCTCTATCCACAATTTTTTCTTGACTCTCATTTCCTTTTTCTTTTCCTTCCAAAATTACATATTAAAAAGCTTGCTTCCATAATTAAGCTGATTACTATCAGAAAAGCTTTTTTTTAATAACAATGTTTATTTAAAGATAGTGTATTACTAGAAAGAATCACAAACTCCAGGAAATAATAAGAAAAAAAAATCAGATACTTGTACCAGTACACCAAGTGGGGTCTCACAAGAGTGGACTAGATAGGGAGAATTACCTCCAGGAACCTGCCAGCCTCATTCCTTTTCATGCAGCTTAGGACACAGTTGGTTCTCTGAGCTGCACCCTGGTGGGTCATGTCAAACTTATCCACCAGAATTCCCCACATCCTTCTCAGGGCTGCTCTCATTCAAGTTGGTTTTCCAATAACTTCCATTTAGAAGTAATAAATCATTAATATTCACAGCTAGGCAACTGCAAAGAGTGCTAAAAATCAAACTCTGATTTTCAGAGTCCTTGTCCAATGATTTATTCAGAAGACTAGAATACTTCTTTGCAATATATCATATCTGCTAGTGCTGTCACCATTTTAATCTTAGTGATCTAAAACTTATGTATTATTTTTCTTTTTTAAAACGTATTGCTGCCTGAGGCTAATACATCTATGAGCTAAGAAACGTCTTTTATATGAAACACAATGACTTCTTCTTTATTTCAATTTTTCCATCTCATAATCCTTTTTTAATCTCATAATTTTACCATATTTGATTAGTCCTTTCTTCTGCCTCCTATTTCTTCTTTCCTCACCAATACATCCTTCCCTGTACACCCTTTAACTTTCACTTTGCAGCATGAGGAAATTCAATATATACAACTAATCCTGAAGTATAGCTATATGAATAATTCTACTAATATAAAATCAGAGTAGTTAAAGCATTTTATTTCTTGGGGTTTCTGTCCTCATGCTCATCTCTACAATATGACTATATTCAAGTTAAATGCAAGCACTATCAATTATATGGTGATAACCACATGAGGTGATTTGATAACCACAGGTGATACTGATGAAGACAATGGATTGGGGAAAACTAGGAACACAATTAACACTTGGTCCAGAGGAAGGGCACCAATTTGATCAGAGGGATGGAACACTTCTCCTGCGAAGAAAGGCTGAGAGAATTGGGATTGTTCAGCCTGGAAAAGAGAAAGCTTCAGGATGACCTAATTGCATCCTTCCGGTGTCTGAAGGGAACTTATAGGAAAGATGGACACAGGCTATTTACAAGATCACGTAGTGACAGAACAAAGGGAAATCAGTTCAAACTGAAGGACAGTAGGTTTAGATTAGATATTAGGAGAAAATTTTTTACTCTGAGGGTGGTGAGGTACTGGAAGGGGTTGCCCAGAGAAGCTGTGGATGCCTCATCCCTATTCAAGGCCAGGTCAGATGGGGCTTTGAGCAACCTCATCTAGCTGAGTGTGCCCCTGCCTATGGCAGTGGGGTTGGAACTCAATGATCAAGGTCCCTTCCAACCCAAACTATCCTATGATGATTCTATGATTCACTTATAAAAGTGAAAAAAAAAGGAAACATCATTTTCGTATTATGTCATTACCTGAAGATTCATGAAGTTTTTGCTGACTTGTGTACTTTTAAGAATTTGACAGACCTTAGAAATCTGCTTTTATACTGGCAGATAGATTTGTTTTCCTTCCCAAGAAAATCTAATGAAAAACAGGAGAATGTTGGATCACTCAATATAAAGACCATTTTTATCAATAACAACAAAAAATGAGTTACTGAAAATATACAAGGCTTTTCTGCTTTCATTTTACATTAAATTTAAATTGGAAAGGTTGTTTAGTCTCTTACACTGAGTGTTTTCTTAGTTTCTAGGTAGTTTTGAAAAACGACCACCTCAGATATCAATAATACTGGCACCATACCTCTAACCTGCTGTATGTAAATCAGAGATTATGGCATTTTTGATTTCTATCAGCTGATAGTCAAATAAAAACTTCCATTCTATAAAAAAAAAAATTGAAGGTGCACTTTTTTTCAAATATTGTTAGTTTCAAAACTAACTATGAAAAATACTCTAGCATTCTGTGATGATACTCCATTTCAAAGAGATTAATCAACTCCAACCATATGAGCAAAGTCAATTAAAACACCCATTATATTATCTTTCTGTAGCTAGATCCTAAATTATATTCAAATCTGAATGTATGGTCAAGCTTCTGGAAATCCTTGCTTGTACATTGACTTGAGCAAGGTCAGAGGGCAAACAACAGATGAATATTAAAATGCAGCCAGCATAAGAAAGGTTGTCCATGATTTGCATGGGTACCTGTGCACACATGTATGTTTTGTACACGCATATGGATACGCAAGGGCTTGCATGCATACACCAGAATGCATAATGAATTCTAGGAAGACAGAGATAGCTAAAACATGCTTTTGCGTCTCTAAATTGTTGTCATAAACAGCAATTAAGAAATAAAAATAAAGTAAATAGTCATGATCTCAGCTACCCATATAGTGGCCTCTTCCTCATGGATTTTGCAGAGGGACAGAGAAAGAGATCTGAGAATAAGCACAGAAATTAACCTAGTTACAGAGATTATTTTTTTAGTAACTTGAAGTGGGTTTAATCCATTCTAGTAAACTGAAAACAAATTATTTACAAAGAACATCCATAACACTTTGCTTGACAAATTTACCCAAGTGTAACACTGTGTTGCCTAAGGTATTATCTGAAGCCAAGGGCAAAACCTGAAACAACTGATCAATGTTTTCTATTCAAGACAATACAGCAGACATTCTGATGGTGGTTTTTTTTTTAATTATACAACCAATACAAACATAAATTTGTAAATGTGAAGGAAAAAACTCTTTGAAATTATAACTTAAAAAATATCCTAAATATATTGATAAACTGTTATTCCAAGAGATTGCACTGTTCTTTTTACCCTCTCTTCGGAATTTATCTTAAACTGTTTGCAAAATTATATGAAAGCAGACATCGCTTGGAAATAGTTTAGTAAACTAAGTTACACTTTTATGAAAGAGAGCAATAATTTACAGATCCAAATCCAGAATTTAGTTTGACAAGATAGTAGTGTAGTGTTTTTCTGCTATGCTACAGCACTGCTACTCAGCATACCCCTTTAGTTTCTTACTCACTTATAGGAGAAAGTAAAGGTCTTATTTAACTTCTAATTTCCTGGGATCAGGACTAAACCACTTAGTTCTATTGACTAAATGTGATCCTTAAATTCCAAATTTGACTGCACACCATGATTTATTGAAACACACTATACAAATCATTGGTTTATCAATATAATGTATAAACTGAGAACCATGTCCTCAGCACTGCTTTCATAAAATCATAAGTGACAATTCTGGGTCAAATGGCCATTCTGGGTGAAACCAAAAGTCACCCCCAATATCTCATTTTCAATAGCATCAGACACACAAATATTAAAATAGGATATTCAGATAAAGGCCTTTTTTTATTGTTGTTTTGTTTAATCTCTTGCCTTTGGCAATTTTGATAGTTTTTTGGTACATTTCCTTTCATGTATTTGCCCATTCAATTCTCAAACATCTGTAAATTTTTTTGCATCTACATCACGTGTTGAAGAGCTCCACAGACTAACTACAGATGATGCTGTCAGAATAACGCTTTTCCCTGTTTTTTCACAACTCCTCATCTGAACATCTGTCTCTTCTCTGTAGCTCATGTTTAGCCTGCTTCTCCACTCTATGGACACCTTTTCCTAACTGCCTTATATTCTGGACTTGCCCTGGAATTGGTACTTCTAATTGTAACTAAATGAAAAGGAAGGTGAAAGACTTGTGTGCCTCACATTGACCTTTAATGTACAATTAGTGATCTTCACTATCCTGCCCAGTCACAAAAACTACTTGTTTGCACACTTTACTGCTCCTCCTTTGTGAGAATCAGTACTTCCAGCATCATGCTTTGAGGTTTTAAAGCCTGCATGAGCATACTGCTCTTCAACACCCTCTATAGCAGAGTATTTGTTTATCCTACAGCTGGTATTTTCTAGAGTCCACCCAGCATACAACGCATATGTACTACACACAACAAATACTGTGCTCAATAAGGAAACATTTCACATAGAATGGATCCAGAGAGGGTTTTTACAACACCAGCAGGCATAAAGCTGTGCAGGATGGTATTTTTCAAATAATATGCATGCCATCAAGGTTGACTTCCAATTATTTTTGAAAATCCAGCCATTAACTGCTAACCTGACACTTGTTTTTTTATGTACACACAATCTAAAAGATTCAAGTGCTGAAGCATACAAGAATACCACACAGAAGTGTAAGAAAGTTTACAGAAATACTTCTAATCACATTCAACAGACTGCACTCTACCAGGCAGTGAGAGGTTTTAATGCCCAGTAAGCTACAAAGTTGTCAAGTAAGAGTTTTGGTAATGTTCTCTGTTATACAGAAAGATTATTTGATGTAAAATAACTATTTAGGAATATCTTTTTGTGTGTGTGTATATTTATATACTGTGAGCTTACTGAATGTTCAGAATACTCTACTAATGAATCTCAGTTAACTAGGAAAGAGTATTGTGAAATGTTTATATGACTGGACTAGGTAGATACACTCCTGAGATCTTCTGTCAACAAATAGTAGTAGTCTGCAGAATATTTCAGCTGAGGTTATACCTTTGAGAACCTGTGATCATATTGTATCCTATAGTACAATCTATACTTATTTTCATTTTCATTGAAGCCGTGGTTTAAATGTGTTCAGAATTTTTATGAATGTTTACGAATTATCAGATGTTTTATTGTACTTTTACTTTACATGTGACTCAGGTTTCACCTGAACCTTAGGGTACCTGAAGTAATTTTATTCACACACACCATGAATTCAAAGTCCACTAATGTTTCGTCTCAGACTACAAAAGCTACTTTTTTATTTGTACAGTAATAAATGCCTTTATCCACCATTGAATTTTATTTTCTTAAAAGTAAATGCTTTGCTAACCTTCGGCGAGCTCTGGGTTATAGCTTTATTAAATCTTAAAACAGAAGTATAAGAGTCCTTTGACAGTTAGACAAAAGCTCAGATAACAATTCATGACAGGATATTTATTTTTCCACAGTTCATATTAAGAACTACAGATCAGAACACTCCTGCTTAATATCAAAAATTACCTGAGAGTTTATTGCAAGCATATTCCCCCAAAGTTTTATATCTGCTAGAGACTTTAGGTTGCCATACTCTGCCCTTTTTTCCTGTCCAACAGGTCCTGCTTAGGTGCCACAAAAGAGCGTGACCTTTTTGCAATCATGACAAAAGGATCTCCATAGCAGCATCCTGTAGATAGGGTTTAATTCAAATCACTTTGCAAATCATTTATGGAACTCAAAAGTAAGAGCAAGATAATGTAGAACTAAGCTTAAAAATCAACCCTCTCCCTTTATAGTTAGCACTTTAATTATTGAAGAACCAAAAAAACCATGAAAACCATCAGGAAATTCAAATGTAAATAGTTTGCATCCCCCTTGAGAAAAAATAAGTTTGGATGTTTATATACACAGAACCTTATATCAATCAGGCTGGAGAACAAATCCACAGGAAATTTTCTTTTTATTATTAATTGTTTACATCCTACATTTTTATTTTAAAGTGACTACTGTAAAAACGTAACACCTTTTTTAATTATTATCATCTTTTGGTAAATAAATAAAAAGGTTAAGAGCAGGTGACGAAAACTATTTAAAATAAGTGTCTTTTAGATTGCTTGTTCATCCAACAAAGCTAACATAGATATTTATCTCCTCTATTACTTCTATGTAGCATGACCAGACCCAGAACGATGGTTTATATGAGTTCTATATTCCAGAACACAACGATGAAAATGAGAAAGAGCTTCATCTCTAAAAAATATCATAGAAGAATGATTTGAAGATGACCAAGTAGATCTTTTTAAATTTCTATCTAACTATATATCTGCTTTCATCTGCCTTTAGTATTAAAATATCATCTCAACTGAGAAGAGTAGGATAGCAATCTTTATTTCATTCTATAAAAAGAATTGCTTCTCCTTTTTCGACTTGTGCCATCCCAGTATGTAAGAAGAAAGATATGTTACAATTTGAATTAGTCAAAGTTAATATATATTAATTCCTATTGTAATTTTATTATACTTTTTCTAATTAGGTTTTTTTTACATAGACAGAAATCTGTTACCCTCTTGCACATCCTTGCTGTTAGAAACTTGAGCCTTGAAGATAATATGAAAAGTAAACACAGTAATCAGAAATTTCTCTTTGGGAAAGCATTTCTTGATGTTGCTCTACTATGTAAAAAGATGTCAATAAGGTGAGAAGAAAGTAAGATCTATAATTAGAAAGAAATCTGTGCATCACAAAAATGCGCATTTCATTATTAGAGATGTTAAAATATGTGTCTGGGGTTTTTTTTTGGTATTTTTTTGTAAGATGCAATAAGTTCAAAACTCTTAAGATCTTACACAACACTGCACAATTTTTTTTTACTTAACTAAATGTCCCAATAAAATGGTCATGACTGCGTTATTGCCTGATGGACACTGCTGTGACAGACAGGTATGTACCATGCTGCCTGAATAAACAATCACTTGGCAAGCTCCCATGGACCAGTCGTTTCAGGAAAAAGCAGCTAAATTTATATTACAATTAAGAGTTTTAGGACTGTGTATTAACATTGACTTCTATTTTATGGTGGTTCCACTACTTCTACATTGTCTCTGGCATTATAATTTATAATCTGCTTTTATTGAATTTCTTGATATTTATTCCTTGATTGTACCTAGCAGTATAGTAAAATGTGTTTGTCAGGCATAAATAAAATACCCCCAACCAAGTGTTGTATCTTTTGGGTAAAGGTCTTGAAAACTTTTCTCCTCATTTGCCACAAGAAAGACAAATACCTTATTCACTTTTTTTATTAAAAAAATGTCTTTGCTTCTGCATCAGTGAAACATTGGATTCATCATTTAATCCTGTCTGGGATTCCAACCACACATTTAATATCCTGACTTATAAGAAAGAAGAGGAAATACTCTGCCACGTACATTTATCACAATGTATTCTATCTTATCTTTCTGTTTCTTTTTTATTATAATTCCTAAATGTGCTAGGTCTAATTTAGGCTAGATTTACATAAGTACATTCTGCACTTCTACACAGACTTGTATTTATTTCAGTATGGAAGATATGTACAAATAAAAGCTGGATTCCAAGCAGAGAATATAATTTTTTATTGCACTCTGTACTCAGATAAATCATCCCAATAATAGAAAGGAAATAAGAATGACACACTTCGTTATTCATACAGACTGTTGGTGCTTTTAAGTAACTAAAGTTTGTTCAAGTTCAATTCTCTAATCACTGCTAAATAAACTTACAAAACGTTACTGCTTGGCCTGAACTATAAAATTAACTCAGTCTGATTTAGTTGTTACACTTGAGACAAACATGCTGATGCATTAGCCTTCTTTTCTTTCTATGTAATGATTTGGTTGATTATTTTCATGAACCCTAGTATAAAAAATTATTTTTTTTCCTCCTTTTTCCCCCCATTAAAAATGACTGCACATCGACAACATCCTTCCAAAATCTGCTATTTAAGCTATGCACTTGGAGAAATGTAAGTGTCAGAACTATCTTACTTGATAAACCTTTAAGAATTCAAAATTATATTTATATAATATTCTCTTGAAAATCACATTTTCTACAAACACTAATGTCATGCTAGAATACACATGGAAAGGGAACAGACAGCCTATAATGGAAATTACGTTAATTCAATTTACATAAAAGCAAATATTTAAAAAAATTTCTGAGATATTTGTTCCAGCCTACTTACACAGTGAATGATTAAGAATAAGCTGTCTAGTAAACATTGTTCACTCAGCTTAAGCACATGATTATTTCATAGAAGGCAAATGTCCGCAAACTGAATATATACATATATATACACAGATTTTCATCTAACCTATCACATCAATTTAAGCTGTTGTTATTCTCTTCTGTACATTCTATAGCCAAGTTGTGGGTTTTTTTGAATGTTAAAACCCTTATAAGAGGTTGCACCAGTCATGGTTTAATGCACAATCAGAATAGCTCCAGTGAATGGCAGAAGATGTTGCCCCCATTTTGAAACATGGGGCAAGCTACCTTTGAAATGCTGGTCTGCTGACATGGCATAAAGATACAAGTTATGTCTGTGTCCTTTAAGCCGACTCTTAATCAGTCCTGACACAATGAAACCAGTCTAAAGCGATGAGACAAATGAGCAAGACGTGACCTTGGACAGGCAAATATCTCTTTATGTTCTCAATGTGTATCTACAAAGTAAGCATTTTTGATAGACAATTTTCCCTATGGAGTCAAGACCTGGATACTACAGTACAATTTTACAGAGCCACTGCAAGGTCAGGTTGAAACTGCTTAAACAATTGTGTAAATACATTATATTTTTCTGCAATTAATTAAATCAGATATTTACAAGACTGTATAGGGTACAATTCCCTTTTTCTATGGGGAACTTTACTAGTACTCTGCCATTAAATCTGAATGACCAAACAAGTACAGAAAAGAGAACTTAATTTTATCCCATTCTTTCTTCATCAGAGATCATTTGTAAAAACAAACCCCAATATGTACAGATATATGTCTCAGAAACAAAATAAATAAAGATCTGCTTTCAGGAACACAGAATCAATAATGCAACCTGCACATTAAATCAAGGGAGTTAGTGTTTGCTGAGAAGTGCTATTAAATAGTATTGTTTCAAGCAATACCTTTCTACTTTTTACAGAAAGGTGTCTTTCCCTGAGATGCCTAATACTATAAAACACCTAACCAAATATGTGTAACAGTAGCTTGACTGTTCATGCACACTTTTGCCTTATGTATCGCAAACTTGATTTCACATTATTTGCCTTTCCACTGTGACACAACAGATTTTATATTAACTACTATACAGTCAACCTATACCATACTTGCATTGACACTGATTTTTTTTTCCTCCCCACAAGGGCTAGGAAAGGAGGTATACATTACAGGAGGTACATATACAAGATGAGATAAGAAAGTAATTTAGAGGAATGGTACTAGAAATACTTTAAATAAGTTTTTCATTGTGCTCAGAACAGCAAATGCATGAAAGGCTCAAAAGAGAATAAGAATACATCAGTTCATTCCTACCTACTGCACTGAAAATGAAAGAGGACATGAGTTTTACAAAATACCCTCCAACTCTATAAAGTTGTGCTTTTACATGAATGTTAAAAATGGGATAAAAATGTTCAAGCAAAATTAACTCATAGCAAGATTAATTTATTGACATTCTATGAGTAAGTTCTTGACTTATTCATGGAGCTGACAAGTTCATTCAAGAAGCTGAAATATCTGATTTCCAGTGCACCATAAGGGTATGAGAACATAGTTCTATAAATAAGACTTTGTGCATACATGTATACATGTGCATGTGCACACGTCTGGTTTCTAATATTCATTTTAGCTGGCTGAAGATTTTCTAAACATTTTTTCAAATCATTTATAAGCCAAATTTTCAAAAGAATTATATATCTGTGCAGAAAATATTCCTGAGGAATACACACCTATTTCATTTGAATTTTCAATAAAATTTGTTACAAGGATGATACGTAATGTTTGAGATTAAGAAATATTAAGAAAGATGTCACGTATCTATTAAAAAAACCATCAGGAATCAGAAGGACTAATAAACTATGAGTAAAACACCTCTCTGGGACATGATCTACACTGGAGACAATTTGAACCCTGGTATCTCCTATCTTGACTAAGTCTCTTAATGACTAAAAATTAATGATATTGCCTGCTCCGGACTGCACCTTTGTCAATTCAAAAATCGAACAAAGAAGAAACAAGAGCTTTCTTGCATTTATCCCAAAACAGAGTATTAGGTTCTGGAAAGTTAAAATCCTGATGGATCTAGAGAAATAGTTTTCTACCTAGTTAACAGAAAAAAAAGTTTTAAAAATTAGATACTTCACAGGTTTAAAAAAATTATTGACAATAAATTATTGCCATTGAAGTAAATTAAAACTGCTGACGTGATAGAACGTATTTATTAAATATCCATCAACGGCTGCTATTCATATTTATTCAAAACTCAATAACAAACTGCTGCCTTTGTCATTTGACTTGAAAACTTGAAAGTTTTCTGTTAGCCTAACAAAATTATTTTGGAGATAAGTACAACATTTACAGAACTTCATAAATTTGAAATGCCAACCTGCTATGAGTTTGGTATGTCTCAAAAATTATCTAAGAAATGGAAAAGACCCTTGTCTTAGTTCTACTTGAAATTGTATTAGTTGTCGTGGGGAAACACTATCTTCATCACATAGATCAGCAGAACCAACTGAACTGATAACCAAATACTGTTTTGACCATCAAATAAAGACATATGGATGGTCAAAGAATCTTGGAAACCTACCTGTTCATATCACTGGCATGCTTGTTCAGAGATGGATGATGTCTACTACAGTATAGTTCTACAAACAGATTTTGTGTTCAGTATGCCAAGACAGTTTGATCTATGTCTAAATAAAATCATTGAACAGAGTTGCTTTAGTTCTGTACCACAAAACTTTAAGTATCAAATTACAACTTTAATGGACAAATTTTACTTTTAAAGAAATTATAAGTGTTGTCTCCATATTGGGTATTAAGATCAGAAGTTTGTCTGTGTCCCAACACAGTTAAATATTTGAAAGATTTCCACATTCTTGCACATCCACCAAAATCCAGGACAATATATTGTGTTTACTGGTCTCTATAAGTAATTTCAATATAATATTATGATTCAGATTTAGATTTTTGCAGAGCTGATAGTTTCCAACTGTAAAATTGAAACTTGTAAAGGAATCTAGGGAAAATCTGCAGTGATTCAAACAGGGAGGAATTAATGGTTGTATATATCTGCCTTATTAAATACGCTGTTACGTAACAATGAAATCATGTTTAGTTGGTTTGTGTATGTTCCAGCAGACATTCCACCTGCAAACTACCTGCCGTCCATACAACGTGAATCCAGAGATAGGCAGCCAGCAATGAGAGTATGTTCAGTTGTGGGCATGAAGCACATGCGTTGTAGCCAGGAAATTTGAAGCGCGCTTTACACTCTGCTTATGTCTGAATCTAAAGTGCTGTTCCAATTCCCTGGAGAAATAATTGTCTCTACCCAGATGATAAGTTGTCTGGTTCCTGATCTTAAAAGTAATTCCCATGGTAGTACTCTCAAAAGGAGCTTAACATGTATCAGTACAGACAACACTGTGTCATGACAGCAGTCAGAACTGACTGCAACACTGCAAGTAACTACAGCAGGAGAAACATCTGAGGGAGGTGGGTGTGTTCTTACAGGGGGTCACAAAATAAGGCTTTTCATATATGGATTCCTAGGCGTAATCAGAATATGAAGACACACAAAACCAGATGAACAACCAAAACCAGTAAAATAACTTGGTGCTATATGTGGCTGATACAGGCCACGAAAAGAGATCTAAGAACTAAAGGGGTGAACATTTTTTTCTAATATTAGCATTTTTTCAGCTTTAGTAAACTGCAGACTTCAGTGTAATGCAATAAGCAATGGAACAATGTAGTATTAAGTAAGTGTCAATATCAATGCCAATTGTGCGCAGATTAGAAAATGTAGAAATGAGCTGTTATTAAATGCTGAATGTAGGCTTCTATGCTGACTACTCCATGTTATTTCACAATGTCATGTCACAACAATAAGAGGAATACTTTTAATTTCTTTTTAAAAGCTAATTTGAAATATATGCAGAAAACATTCAGCCATGTATTGCTACACTGGTATTTGGTTAGTAACAAAAAATTATGGCAAGTCTCTTTTACAAAGTAATTAATCAGATTGATAGAGTGTCAATATACTTTATTCATTAACAGCTATATAAAGAATGAATTATACAAAATTATAGTTCTGTTGAGGTTAGAATAACTTAAAGATGATACAAAATAAAAATTGTATCAGAGAATAAAGCTCAAGTGATCAGATCTTTAAAAATAAAAATCAGTGAATTACCTATGCTGTAGTCCATGTAAATACCTAATGACAAGAGTGCAGGTACAGTAAAAAACAGTTCTTTCCTCACAAGCCTTTAAAATTCATATATATTACATATGTGAAATAACCAGGATGTTATAAACACAAAAACCATTCATCTTTTACCCTGTGGCTATAGTACCAAGACATGACTTGAGAGTCCTATCCTTCATGAAATCCCAAGTATAGTAATTGAATAGACACCAAAAAAATAATTAACAACTTCGAGCTTCATTAAACACATATAACATAGACTAAGTGAGAGGTAATTACATCCTGATGGAAAGTGAAAGACAGACATTTCCATGGGGGAACCTATGAACCATGCCAAGGTTAGTACAAGGAAAGGAAATTATTAATGTTCCATGAAACTCAAGTCCCCTAAGACTGTTATTTTATACACTGGCAGAAGTTGTAGATTTCAGTGCCTGGCTTGATTTTTCCAAGATGTTTTGCATGTCTCCTTTGAAATCAGACCTTCAAGTTCATCCAGTCCAACTATCAATGCAGTACCACCATGACCACCCCTAAACCATATCCCCAAGCGCCACATATAGATGTCTCTTGAATGCTTCCAGAGAGGATGACTTCATACCTTGCCTGGGCAAGTTATTTCAATGCCTAACTACTTTTTCAGTGGAAAAAAAATATTCTAATATGTAATCTGAACCTCCCCTGACACAGCTGAAGGCCATTTCTTGTCACCCTTTCATTTGAGACATGGCAGAAGAAAATAACCCCCACCTCACTACAACTTCCTTTCAGGGAGTTATAGAGAGCGATGAAGCTCCCCCCTGAGCCTCCTCCAGGCCATACAACCCCAGCTCCCTCAGCTGCTCCTCATAAGACATTTTCTAGTTCCTTTGCCAGTTCTGTTGCCTGTGTCTGGACCTGCTCCAACACCTTAATGTCCTTTTAGAAGTGAGGGGCCCAAAACTGAATGCAGTACTTGAGGTGTGATCTCACCAGTGCCAAGTATGGAGGATAATCATGTCCTAGGTTCTGCTGGCCACACTATTCTTGATACAGGCCAAGATGCCATTGGCCTTCCCAGCCACATCTTTCTAAACAGATAATTGAACACTGAGGTAATAAAGCTCGACTAGACATTAAAGGACAGTAAGACTAAGCTACCAGTGGGGAAATATCTCTCAATATCTTTTTTTTTTTCCCAAAAAAGGTATTTTAAACAAAAAAAATCTTTCAAAATATCTTTCAAATCAAAGATCAAACATCTTTGATTCCTAAATTTAATATTCCTTCTGCTACACAGATATTAATTACTATAGGTTTTGCTTATCTGATATATCTTATATATCAGGGCAATTATTTGTAATTTGCATTTACCTTTCAAGTTTCTTACACTGTACACTGGAAGAAGAGATTGTATCCCTGAACATTTCTCTGTTTCCTAATCATATTACATAATCTGAAAAAAGGAGACCTCCACAGCTTGCCTGTACTATGTTTTTTACAAAACTGTAAATAAACCGGTTTTTTAAATTACTTCTTTGATAACTATTCAACATTTGTCCTTAAGAAAAATTAACATCAGTTGCCTACCTTACTATGAGACGAACAGCTGTACAGGAGACCCTATTTCTCCTCTCTGAGTATAAAAAGAGCGTAACTAGCTTAAAAAGAGGATAACTAGCTCAGATTCAGAATGTGACTTTTATGTGCAAGGTCAGTATATTCAGATAACTTTTCCAACTAGAAACCTGATTGCAGAAAGGCTTTTATTATGCCAAATTGTCAGTGGCTGCAGCTTTACAGTTAAAAATAGAAAGTCAACAGCTAATACAAATTAACAGTGTTGCAATTGTCAGACAGCAATGACAAACCATGACCTGGCTCTTCATGACCCCTTGAAATGGTGCAATTACTACTGTCTTTATAGAAAGCTCAACACTGGCTTATGCAAAAACAGGAAATAATTTAAAATTACGTCAAAACGCCAAAGCAGTCCAATTTCAGCAATTATTTTTATCATGGCTTTATTCCTCTTTTGGGCAATACTCTTTAGGTTTCTAGCTGCACTTCTGATTTCCTATCACTGTCCAGTTATACAAATAAAATTTCTTAGTTTATATCTATACATAGATACATGCACATGGAAGAAATATATTCATATTTCAAAGCCATTGCCTTTTTAAATACATGAATTTTAGGTTTATGAGCTAAATTATTTTACTCTCAAAGATACGGCCCTAAGAATGTGGCTCTTTCAGACTTGATACAAATTTCCCACTCAGGCTCAAATGTGCGTGTGAGCACATAAGCATGAAAATGTGACTCAACTTTTAACATGACAATCTTCTAGCAATCAATTTTTGAATGCATACAGAGATTCCAATGTGAATACTAACTACTAAAAGTAGAAGACTACCATTCCATGAATCTGGAGAAGAAAACTCATTCTTCAGCATATAATGTAAAAATATATTTAAATATGATCAAGGAAAAGGTATTTATAAAAGCTGCAACAATCTGGTTTTTGCACTAGATTCCTGTACTGATTTAGTAATTCACCATAAGCTTCTAGCTTTCTAACAAACTTTGATATGCAGGAAAGAAAAATATTTTGAAATTTTTCCTTTGGTTTTGTTTTAAAAAAATTACATGATCAAATTCTACGAGATTTAAGCTGGATAGTGCTATAATAGCTCACAGTGTGGAAGCCTAAAAAATTCCTAGATACGGAAGCAGTACTTTCAAATATTCTATTGGAATGCAATCTTCTGAACAAAGAAAAATTATGTGCTTTTTAAAACATCTGTATTTTAAAATTGTTTAAAACAGTTGTGCCTAAATATGTTTCCAGTACAAATGAACAATTACTTTAATATGCAAAAACATATTTGGGTGTCCTATTTTGAAATCACACTGTGCTAAAAAAAAAAAAAAAAGAAAAAAGAAAAAACAACAAAAAAAAAGAAAAAACAGAACCAAAAAGAATAATGCTCCCTCTGAAAAAAGGCAACCCCCCCTAAAGATTCTGACAAACTTTTCTGTGCATGAATATTAAAGTCAAACAATTATCAAAATATGAATTCAACATATTCATCCACTAGTGGCAAATTCAGAAGAATCAATATATTTTCACAATACGTCTCACCAGACAACAGTCTCATAACCCAATGCATTACAGAACATCAATGGATATTGAACAATTTTGGACATATGTTTTATGCTGGTTTTGTTGGCTATTCCTTTATTTCCAACAAATTAATGGAGAACAGCAATGTGCTATGATCCTAGGAATTAGAAATTTATAGCTAACTACATCAAAATATGGATTATGAAGGTTAAAATACAGAAAGACTGCACTCATCCTAGCAGAAACACTACTATTTTAAACTGTAGATTTCTATCTTTTCTTTTGATATCTAAAAAGACACTACTCTGCTGCCAACTAGTACGCACTTCTACTACAGTTTCCATTGAACGCCGATGTTCTTTCAAGGGCACATCTGAAATACTTTACTGATATTAAAGATTCCAGCCAGAAACTGACTCATTAAAGCACGTGCCTTTTAGACTCACCTACCCCACTATCGACACCAAAACAGCTACCCTAAGTTCTAGGTGAAACACAGTCTAAATTGTCAGTAAACTCAAAACAAAATTACTAAGAACAAAAAAAACTATAAAAGGCACCATAAATTGACTTGACTAACCCAACAGACATACTATACAGCAAAGATATAGTAAATTCCTCTTGCTTATTAATCAGAGGTGACAAGGAAAAAGAAAAAAGATGCTTGGGGCAGTCATCAAGAAACTTTTGACTGGGCAAACAAAAAAAAAAAAAACAAACAAACAAACCTAAGATCTAGATATAATTTCAGAAGATAAGATTAACCAAAAATATCAGAATAGATAGGGCATCAGTCCATTCACTGCAGAATATATATAAAAAGTATAAATATCTGAAGTAATATTCAAAGCAGTGTATATGCTTTTTCACCCAAAAATGTAAGACTTCTATATAACATGGAAAAGGAGAAAGAAAAATCTAGACATTAGTACTTGAAGAAATGGGGTACAGAAAGTTACTGTAATACTTACCACTGTGAAATTCATAACCTTCAAAATCCATATTGTCATTGCTAAATTAACAATCATGGTAACCAACAGCAGAAGGACAAAGAAGTATAAGCACCTCTTTCGCCATCCATAAATCCCTACTGGGTAAAACTGAGGATGTTCAGTCCTTGGAAGGCTGTTCTGTTGTGTTGCTAATATATACTGCTCTCGTGTCATCTGGAAAAGAAAGATGTAACTATCAGTAAGTAAATGGGAGGTCTGCTTTTCATATATAATATTACATGAAAATTATCTCAGAATATATAGAAAATCAGTTTCTGTGGGCACAGAAGAGTTGTATTCATCTAGCAGTAACCACATCAATGTTATTTTTACTAGGCATCTAGTAAGAAGTTGGTGGTTTTCATGAATTTAAAGTAAACCTTCGGTTTCTATTTCAAACTGGATTTACATTTCAAATTTATCAGCAAGAAACTGTTAAAAATATAAATGTAATTCGTACATGTATCTAACACTCTATTTCTGAATATTGTTTTATTGTCCTTTACGAGACATTCAGGAAAACTTGGTTCTGGCAAAAGACAGTCGTATCTTTTGTTTTGTACTGGTTTTGGCTGAGGTAAAGGTAATTTTCTTCATTTAGCATGTAGTCAGTACATTCTTTCATACAAATAGAAGAAAAAAGCTCACCTTTCTAAAATACATCTTTCATAAATGAAGTTTTCACTCTTTTATTACACTTAGCAAACTAAATTAATAATTGATGCTATTATACATACATCCTTATTTTAGAAAAATCAAAAATTCATCCTGCCCTTTAAGAGATGGATACAATTAGAACCTGTTGAATTTCTGAACTAGTTTAAGTTGTCACACACAAGCAAGCAGTAAACTGCTGTTTACAAACTGGTTAAAGAACTTACCATTAATACTTCTTTAGAACAAAAATGTTTATGCCATTTGATAAGAAACCATTTAAATTCTATTTCCTCCTTAACTTTCTTTTACAGATATTTATATTCATATTCAGCTGTCACATTGCCATTAGATTGGAAGATACTAACTCTTCTCTGCGACGTATAAATGAAATGAAAGCAGTCTCATTCTGTTTATGCAAGAGTTCTTTCTGCAAGATGCCCATTAGAAATGTTGTTTTAACAGGTTTTGTGCTCAGGAGGAAGATGAAAACACAAAACAACAAAAAGAAATTCAAAATAAACAAATACAAACTCAACAAACTTATAAACCAGATAAAACAATCAATTTTTCCCTTAAAAGCTGCCATTCTTTTCACTAAAATAAAGTAAAAAATGCACAAAAATGAATCCATTGATTCAATGAGAAATAAAAACCAGATTACATTAATTTGAAGGATCAAAAAAATGTTGATTTCATAAGATTTTTTAAAGCGTGAAGTTCAAAAATGTTTATGCAAACATCTGTATGGCTAGATATTTAGCCAAATCAATGCTCTTTAGGTTTTACCATTCTTCTTAGTGAATGAGATATTAATGGAATAAATTAAGTCACAGTGAGTAATTAGAGCTACAAGTCATAGAACACATACCCACATTATGACAATACATATATCACTGAAATAAGTCAAAACAGAAATAGAGAATTTAATAAGCAGGTTTTAAATAAGTTAGCAAACAGGCATTTTGTCATTTTGATTTTCTTCAATCATGATTGCTTCTTTTCTCTCAGTTTCGGTTAAATGCAATGTTTAGCAGTTTATTTATGTAGTAAATTTTACAAAGTTTCCTTCAATGATATTTCTCAATCCTCCCAAAACAAAGTATGACCAGGTTTTAAGACCTTAGATCATCTTGTCATATCCTGGCAGTTTTCTTCCTAGTTGTGTGTAAATGCCTTATGAATACAGAAACCGAATACACAAATAGGTTAATCAAATTTCTCTTTCTAATGAGTTTCTACACATTTATTTAGCCATTTATTTGTGACAAAAATGCAATGTATGATTACATTTTGAGATTTAAAGCAAGTGAATTTTTTACACCATTTCCATTTTCTTGTGACTTAACTTTATATATTACCTATGAAAAAATTATTTTCATTAAAATTAGTTGAAAAGACAACTTCCAGATTGTGAGAACATCAGAAGTAGCACTGGTCCTAAAACTGTGCATATAGTCCCATGGAACAGACCCTTTGCAACACAATCATTAAATACAATGACATTTTATTCCATCACCACAACCAGGCATCAGTCAATTCCCTCACGGTATACTGTTCAATTCTGTGAGGCTTGGTGAAGCAAGCCCCTGCAGCTCATGGAGGGCCGTGGGGGAGGAGGCATCCCCACCACAGCCCATGGAAGATCCTGTGCTGGAATAGCCAGAGGTGCCAGAGTCTGTGACCCCAAGGAGAGCCCATGCAGAAGCAGGATCCTGTCTGGACCTGTGTACCCATGGAAGGGGGCCCACACTGGAGGAGCTGGTTTTCCTCCTGTTGAAGCTGTCATCTGAAGATAGCCCTGCTCCTAGACATTTTCATTACTGATTTAGTCTCTGTGCATTATTTTCTCAATTCATAGAAAGAATGAAAACATAAAGGAACTATAAATATATATATTCACAGTATGACAGCATCTACACCCAATAATCACTTGGGTTGGTAAGGAACATTATTGGAATTGGATGAGCTGTAGAGTTTCAGATATAGTAGAAGAACTATAGCTAGCAGGGAAAATTCTTCATACCAGCATTAAGAGGAAAAAAAAGATCAAAAAGCAATCTGGTCATAACTAGCTATAGCTCAAAACATCATATAGATGATTTACCTGAACCAGCTAGCTCTTCCCACTGACCCTGACAGTAACAGTCCCTGGCCAGCAGCTAATGCTCTTTTTGTATGACACTGCAGCAGATCATTCATTTTTTCGCCCCTCACACAATGTATGGCATTAATCTTACAGAATTAAATGTTACTTAGCAGAAAAAAATGTTACTGTTTTCTTTACAGATTTTAGCTGAAAGTTTACCACACACAGTGAAAAATGGATTACACAGAGCAGGAAGTGCTATAAGAACTTTAACACTTCTTGTGTAGCAAATACACAAATGATTTGTGTGATACATCCCAACCTTAGCTCTAAAATCAAGACTTGGGATGAAATTAAGAAGTTCATTATAACAACAAATATGAAGGTGGCAAGCAAGTGGGTTGTATCTTCTCAAAAGGCCTTATGAATAAACGGATGAATTTTCTTGGAAAGAATTTAAAATGCCAAGCAGCTATACACGAAGCTCTTGCTATCCCTTCCAGCATGTGTTGAAGCAGATGTATTGTTCCTTTTATCCTGCAAGTGTTTGGTAATCTACAATACTTCCAAAATTAACTGAAAAATATTATATTATCTTGATTTAGTTGGGATTATATCTGCTATAAATAGACTGAATAGGTAGTAGAGCTGCATGCTTAGAGAATTAAATATTGGATGAAGAGAGCAGCTTTCTCTGAAATAATTTTTATGTGGGCTACACCTGACACCCACTGTGTCTTCTCCTTATGGTATTAGACAGTCAAGCCTTTCAAAGGCAGTCAAAACTGTGTGAGCAACTGAACCTACTACAAACAGTCACTGGGCCACAAATTGTTGGCCAGATATGATAAAAGCCTCATCACTCTATTGTATATTATATGCAAATCTGTGTAAATCTTTATTGCCCTGATGGGCAAAATAATTTTGTATTTGTTGGATTTTATTTATTTTTCTCTTTAGTAGAATTGGGATCAATCACTACTAAAACTGCTTCAGTAGCTCAAAAGTATTTGGAGAGTGTGGCTCTTCTGAGACCTGTACTAGGGTATGTAATGGAACCACAGAATGAATTTCAAAGGATGATCTGATCTTCCCCAAGGATGGAGACTACACAAACTCTGCCTCACAATAAAAAAAAAAAAAATTATCGTAATTTTGTCATATAGTATCAAATCAGAGGGATTTCGAGATTCTAATCTGAGAGTTTGATGCTTTTTTTGTTCTGCTTCTTGTTTTCTTCTGTTTTGTTCTTGCAACTTTCAGAAATCAAGGTAGAATTGTATACAATGCTCCAAAACTGTGTTTTCTAATAAACACATCTGGAAATCTCCTTGCACCCTTGGAAATTTAAAGGAAAGAACACATGCAAATAACTTCACTATCAAGCTGCACATAAAGTCAGTTGATTGCATAATTTAAGTGATTTGAAGTTTAATAATTCAGAAGAATCTGGTTTTTTTTCTTGGCTATAATGTACAGTTTTGTCATCAATGTCAACAAGGCTTAAATCAGTATGTTTTTACTGACAATTTGCTGGGCTTTATGTTGACAATTAGAATTTCATTTTTTTTTCCTAAGTCAATACAATTAGATTACTACAGAGATTTCATTACAGCCACAGGCAGGACAGCAGCTGCAGAGGTACACAATTTTCTCCCTGTGATGCCAGTGATCACTAAACACTTATTGAAATAATTGCCTATAAAAGGACAACAAATGTTTGTGTCTTGAATATTGTTCTCCAAAATAATTATCACTTCACAAAAATGGATATCAGTGACCTGATACTATTATTATTATTACTTAGTGTGAGCATTTATGCTTGTTCTGTTTAACATATTTAATTGTAATATTCACTGCACAATGAAGTTCACAGCATGTTAAAATAATAAATAATCATGTTATGAATAGAATCATATTTTTCCCACTGTTCTGTGACTTGAAATGTTTCTAAATAATAATAATGTGCTATACTGAATTCTCAAGGAGGCTGGATTCAAATCCAGCTCAGGCTTGATGTTTCTCAAAAATATGCCTTTTAAAGTTACATTTTCAAAATCCAACTTCAGCAATTTCAGTACACTTTCAGTGTATTTTTAAAAGAAGCTTTGGTTTCAAAAGCTTACTCATTATTTCACCTTATTTTTCATTATAATAATCTAAACTTGCATGTGGTGTTTGAGAATAACTTTTTGAGGTGTTCTATCTAGCTACATTGACTATTCAGGATAATCTTAATCAAACCGGGTGGGATCACAGAAGCCTAGTAACAGCAACACAAGATTCGGTATAGCTGAGATGTCTTAGAGCAAAGCAGATGCCTAAGGGGACAAGTAGATGATGAGCAGACTGCTGAAAAATACAGCAGCATTCTGCCCTAGCATCTGTGATAGCTCTCTGGACTTTATCTCAAATATTCCTTCTACTAGATAAAGAGATAAAATTTTTCTTACTGAATAAATTCTTTATGACTATTAAAGTAGCAACAAAGCCAGGAAAACTACAGCAAACTATTGAATCTCAGTTTTATAAAACTACCATTTTATTAATCCTTGCTGGGTCCTCATCCATCCCTGTTTCTCTACATTTCTCAGTAAGGCATAGCATATCCACAAGCACTAGGATCAGCACTTTACATCTGCTCAGGTCCTTCTCTTAATGACACTGAGAAGATAAGATAAGTCTTTGTTAAGGATATTTCATCAGGAGAAAACTTGGCAACCACATCAGTGAAAGATGGTAGGACCAATATTTCAGTAGCTTCACAAAAACTGGCACTAATTTTCCTCTATGAACAATACTTTTCACTAAATCAGTTCCAATAGATGGGGGCAGAAGTGTAATCTTCAAGAGTCAGGAAAGAAGTTTTAAGAGTGGCAGATTCACCAAACTCAGCTGGTCTGGAAGAAGCAGGTGGAACAAACACTTAAACTATGACAAAATACCTTCTTTAAACAGTTCATTCCTGCCTGTGGTTTGAAGTCTAAAATTTATGTGGTGGGATAATCATGTACCCCCAATCAAAGAAGAGGAAAGATAGGAAATATGAACAAAAACCTGAATTTCTAGAATGATGGAAAATAAGCTCTTAAATACTGTTCTTTTTCCTCTTATTTGCATATATGTGTAGCAAAACTCTGCTGTATGGCTAGAAAACCAGTACTTGTAGCTCTGAAGCCACATACATGGTTCTTCTGATCAGACATATATAACTGTTAATTCAAATTAAAAATAACATGAACCAGATATCAGAGTACAGAAAAACCACACTGAATAAGTGCTATGATATGAAGAACAGGAGTATTACTTCAAAAGAGAATGATTACATTTTGGGTTTTACTTGTATTTGTTGAGCTTCTTCAGTAGTGTACATAGGCAAAGCTACACTGATTATTTTTTTCACCAGTTTTATTTTAATGTGAATTTAATGTCTTCATATCCAATATTTATAGATTCTCAATCCCTTCAGGATATTTTTTAATCAATAGTAACCACTATTATATCGATAAGTAATCATAATGATATCAATATGCAAACTAAAATCTTGGTGTTACAGGAACACAAACATGGATCAAATCTTATTACTATCCACAGCTCTAAAAATATAAGCTATATTTCACCTGTCTGCCTGATAAGAGTACAGGCAGAAAAGAGCTGAATTCATTTAAATGGAAGAAGATAGAGCACATTGTCAGAATTAGGTTTAAAAACGTGTGTGTGTGTGTGTGTCTATACACATGCACATATACACACACACACAGAGTAATCTCTAATTTTATAGCACCTACCAATATGGAGTCCTGCCCCAGCCTAAAAGAATAACAATACTTAAATACTCAGAATACAGATTTAAATTATTAATCTAAAATTTTACCATGTATTTCAGAAGATACCATAAAGCCATGGAGAACACCTAAGTAGTTTCTGCAGAGACCAGGAATGTAAGATGAAATTACACCTCCATTTCTTAAGTTTACATATTTTTTATTTAGTGTAATATATATTTTTGTCTTCAGCATTTCCTCCCTTAAATTAACTTCCTCATCTTCCTTCTTACTAATGGATGCAACTGTTCCCCCTGACAAGCAGTCTCATAATTTATAAATGTGGTTTCACAGTGATGGCTTCTATCTGTGCCTGTCTCTTTATAAACAATCTTCATGGCATCCTAATACTGTAACAAAAGACTACACATCTTTATAGCACCCACATGACCAATGACATCTCACAAATAAAGAATCCAATACCAAGAGATGCTGAACATGAAGTGCAATTTGTAAAATTTTTAAGTGAAAAGAAACTTCAGAATCATCTTCATCAATGATCTAAAAGCAGCATTAAAAATGCATCAGTAGAGCAATAACTGCTTTTTCTGTTACATGAAATTTGAGATTATTGCTCACTGCACTTTTAAAACTATATTCAATAATTAAATAATTCAGTTCTCTGTTTTAAAGTGCAAAAGAACTTTGACTTTTTTTCAGATATTAATTGATATTTCAGAAAGAAACATAACAATTTTGGTTGCAAGCTCCTAAATCACTTAAGATCCCTAGATGAAAAAGATTTTAACAATAGCATCAAAACCTATTTGAAATGTGGTTAACAGTATTAAAGATGTAGCATTAATTACAAAAAGGAGATCTAAACTCCTGAATCACCCTAGCAATATTTTTCATCAAAAATGGAATCACATACATAATTATTGGAATAATTTTCATGTTTTCACCTTCTCTGTTCAACTTCTGTTTGCATTTGCTTCTTCCAGAAAATGCACGCTTAGTTCATTCATTGACAATCAACTTGTTCTGATTTAGCAGGATGCAAAGCACTGAGGAAGGAAGCTCAACCACACAAGAGTTGTTTCCATATTGAAGAGGGGGTTCAAGTACTTACAGATAATGAAGACATTTAATATGTAGTGATTAAATTACATATTTCTTCCAAATTAACTAGCTAAGATGGCAGTACTGAGAATGTTTGTTACTTTGTTTTTTCTTTAACTAATTAATAGGATGGTACCCCACCATGGGTTAAACAACAGAAGTGAACTCAGCTTCCAGGGGAAAAATATCCAATCCTTTCAAGTACTGTGGGAAATCTAGAGAGATTCAGGTGGTCGTCTACATCTCATCTTTACTGCATTCAGCTACCTTCAGTCCTTTACTGGAAGGAACTGCACTAAATCCTTTGATAGTCTAATGCAGGTGGAGGTTTTTCCTGACATTCCTCAAATGATTAATGAAAATGAAATGAGACTCACCCTACATAAAATGTGCTCTCCCTGCTGTGAAAAGAAAAAAAGAATCAATATAGCTTGATGAAGAGACAGCTGATTGGAATTGAACAAATGAAGCCTTCTTTTCATACTAAGAAGAGACTGAAGGAGGAGCCAATGCCAATGCCATTTTATCTTCTAAGAAAAACGTAAGCACAGTAGGAAGGACGGAAGGAAAAAAATAACTGCTCTTCACTGGAACTCTACTGAGCCAGCTTTATCAATAGACAGTGTGCAGCTGCCTGTCCCTGCAAGAAGCAGTGGTCAGCAAAATGGAAAACTGACAAATATCAAACACTTGATTTGTTGGAGACTCTTACTCAAAAGTCATTACTCAGTCTAATTCCTGGGAACAGGATATTCAAGGGAGATCAAGTACAGCAAAGAGAGACAGACAAATGATCTGGAAGAAGAAAAAGAATGGAAAACAGTCTTTGAAGATGTTAGTATGAAGACAGCTATAAAAGCACAGAAAAATGAGCAGATGTCCTCCAGAAGTCCATTTTAACCCTTCAAGTGTTTCAGACTGGAATTTAGAGTTAGTCAGATATCCATGTGTAAGGGGAAAAGACTACTAAATGAGCTGCAAGGAAGATTGGTATGATTCAATGAGGATGGTTGCAAAAAAAATATGTGTAAAGAAGAAAAACACCAAACCCTCCCCCCAAAAACCCAGTAAAAGGGACATAGCTGTGGGTCAAGAAACAACAAATTTTGCAGTAAACAAAGAACTGGGAAAGCAGCCAGCATTCACTGTTCAAATTGGCAAAAATAAGCTAATTCTCTGTGTATTTTGGGAAGGCAGCTAGCGCATCAGCAGAAAACACCTGTGCATATCCTAGAAACTATCCGTGCCTGTCAAAAAGCAAGAAGCAGCTCTTACAGAGAACAATGCAGGAAATAAATGAAATTTCCAGAGTCAGCAAAGATCCTTAGCAACACAAAAACAATAACAAAAAAGTGGAAAATATTATTTCTTCAACAGTTTGTTTTTAAAACCCTATCATATTTGTCTTATGAACAAATGAAAGCCTCCAGAGGTTCCTTCAGATAAAATCTGTCAGATTAATGTACCATGTGTGTTCTTCTTCAGAGTTAATTTGGCTACTGTAAGTTCACCAGTAATAAGGAGTCATTCATAAACACTCTCATCAGGATCTCAACATGAAGGACAAACTTTGTGACAGAGATAAGTTGCAGAAGTATGGCGGCACCAGAATCTCCCATTTGACAACTACACACTCATGCTTGGATCAATGAATCAAACCTTCCAATCAGAAGTGTTCAGAATAGATCCTGTCTGAAGACAGAGTTTGCAAAAATCCAGATCAGCATACTGAAACTCCTTCTTTGTATTTCTGATAAGGAATATTTTCTACAAAGAATTCCTTGATTTCATATTTCTGATGAACCAACTTACTGATAGATGACATTAAAAATAAGGAATAGAAAATTCCTCATGCACTGATGCAATTTTTTTCAGCAACTGTCATTTTTGGTGGACATATCCTATTTCTTGGTATATTTTCTCTTCTTTATGCAAACTTCTGGTGATGCAGCCTTTACAGGCTTGTGGCTTCCAGACATCAATGAACTTAGGATCTTGACTTTAGATTCCAGGGCCATTCCATGCTGAACTCTAGCTCTGTGGAAAGCTAATTCTTCACTAGTTTCAGCCTATTTTTGAGGTATAGCTATAAAGCTATTTCTTTATAGAAAATGACCTCACCATTGCTCTAAGACTGCCCATTCCTATCATTCCCAACATCGCTGTTAATCTCTCCATGATCTGTTAAACCAACAGGGATCCTAGCATTTTTAGGGTTTCATAGCTTTCCATTCCTTGCAACAACATAATTAGTACATTGAAAATAATAAATGCTTATAATTATTTTCTTGAATCAGCTTCCTTAGTCATCTGAAATAGAAGAAATACAAATCCAGAGTAGGAAATACACATATTGGGAATTATCTATCACATATACTGAGCTTTTGATGACCAGCAGTGGAGTAGGCTGTTATGAACCGATTATAAAGGTTCTTAGAAATGCCTCTGCCCAAATTAAGGTGCAAACAAGACCATATGCCAGTCAATAGTATTGGATTTATTTGGTAGCAAATATATGAGAGAGAGAGAGAGAGAGAGAAGAAAAGAGAGAAAGGGAATAGGAAAAGAGGGGAAGAGGACAGAAAGAGAGGGACAAAGACAGAATAAAGAATATATCACCATCTGTGGATCCCAACAATGTTACATTGATCCTCTCCAGCTGGTCTTGGTGGTGATGGTTCCCCTGAACAGCATAGAGTCTCATGGGTTAATATACGCTCAGGCCAGGTGGCAATGTCCAGACATGTCCCCCCTGGCAGAGGGGTCAGTCTCTTACAGTACACTCTGCATCTGCTGCACCACGTACAGTCCTGTGGTGCAAAGCCTCTGGGAAGCATTTTGGGAGGTCTTTGATGGATTACGCCTCCCCTTCAGGTGCTTCTCAAGTGAAAGTCCCGTAGATGTGGCCTGTGGGGCTGCGGGTTCCACAGCCGGACCCGATTTGTGTAACAGAGGATGGGTGTTTATTACCTCTGACCAGAGGTTATGCCACCTCCTCCTCCCCCCTCGGCTGGGGGAGCCGTGTAAACCTGGCTTCTATGAGCTGTGCCCTCCCCCCACCCCAAACTCAGCTGGGAAGGATTCTCAGCACAGCTGGTTGCTTTGGCCTTCTGTGGATGCGCACATTTCCTTCAACCTGAGATGACTGAACAATAGATTTTCCCTTTATCTAATCTCCACAGTTTGACTTTCAGTCCAAAGTCCCAGTCAGGTATCTTCAAGGGAGGTTTCTTTGGTTGTAGCTTCTTTATACAGTTTTTGTTACAATGAGCAAAACTTTGTATCAATGTTTGAGGCATTTGAGGCAATGTATTTCAGCCTCTGACATAGGCCTATGAAAATAAGCAGCAACAACTAAATACTTCATTAATTTAGGGGGGATTGTTTAGGAGTAGTTGATAAACAAATCAGGATCCTTGCACAAAATATTTATTAACAGAGGAAAAAGAGGTTTGATGTAAAAACTTTACATATCTGTTTCAATTATTTTTCAAAGAATAATTACTTTGTAATGAAATACAAAATGGAAAATAAAAACTTGGTTTCATAAAACAAGTGTACTAGTGCTCCTACACATTTTGAAAAATGTATTTCTAGTGAATTAGCTATCATATCATATAATTATGTTTTTCTGAAATTATTAATGTATTACCTGATTGAATGTATTAATTACGAGTCTCTTTTTTTCAATATTTTCATGAAAAACTTCGGAAAATTGGTACACAAAAATATCACTGAAGATTAAGAAATGTTATTCACAGAATTTTTAAATTCCCAGTATTATGAATTCTAAAATAGTCATACACCAATTTTTTATTTCAAAATGTGCAAGCTGATTCTCAAAAAGAAACTGAGAATAAAACGTCTGTTGTTAAGTGGGAAAAACTATTTTAGCAATCATCAAAGGAGCAAGGAAACACGAGGCTAGTGATGGACAGGAAGAAAAAGGTAAGTACAGCCAAGAGTGTCTGGCTCAGACAAGAACAGGGACTATTTTCAGAATTCATAGTCAGAAGTATCATATTGCAAAGGAGGGTAGTAACACTATTTCTACACCTTGGGGAAAACAGAACTTCAAACACTGCATTTCTAATACTTCACAGAGAATAAGAAAAAAGAAGAAAAACAACTGGAAAGATGAAAGAAATAGTTATCTTTGGCGTTTTTAAATGAGTGTTAAGAATCAACCATTCATGCTCACAGATTCTGCGATTCTAGCCAGTGATTCTAGCAATTGCCCTACTCTCTTTTTAAATTCCCCAGGACTTCACCTTACATGCTTATCACTAGAAACTGCTACTGGAGTAGCAAAGCACTGCACAGCTACTTGTTAGGCTATCTGATGAAGCATGATTCCTCATCAAACCTTCCCAATGTATATAAAGCTTGCTTTGAGCTTTGTCAAAATACTGTAGACTTCTTCCTGTCTGAAGTCTCAACCCCTGTAACCAGACACAAGCTCAGGAGCAAATTCTGACCACTTTCACATTCGTACACCAAGCACAAATTCATCACCATCAGTACCTTCCTTCTGTTTTCACTAGGCTATCTTGGGAAAAGGCAAGAAAGCATTTACAATAATCTCTACAAACGTACATAGGACAAAGAGAAATGTCAGATCCAAAGTACTGTTTTTCCCTGAGCCTACAATGCCATTCACGATAGGAAAGGCAATACTGTACTGTAAATGTGTAAACTTATGTGTACAACTGCGATGGAAATGGCCACCTCTTCAGGATTCTGTGACTGGGTAAGAGGTTTTAAAGTCCTAAAATGCAATTCATTTGTCTGCCTGATGTAAGGAGATAGTTATTTATTCATTTATTACTTCAAGTATAGAATTACTGCTTTGTTTTAGAACAACAGGCATGGCTTTTGTAGTCAGTAAATATTTCAACCCAAAATTTTTGGTGGTGTTATGGCATCCTAAATTAAATAAAATCTATGCAGACTATGTTACGCTAGTCCCATTTTGATATATCTAGATTGAAATCAAACATTTATAGTGGATAAATCAATGTAGCAGACAAAAAAACCCAGAGTAACCACTATCATTCATAATAAGTTTCCCTTAGAGAGCCTAGATTGATCTTCTTGTTTATGTATGAAACATCTCATTTTATCATACAGGCTTTTAAAATTTCAGACAGACCAAAAAAATTGAAACTGCTGCATTCCCCTGAGCCCTCTGTACAGGAAGATATTGCACCTAGTGAATACAAAAATTTTTTAGCTTGCTCTTCATTCTTTGCTGGTTTTTCCTGGGGCAGAGTTAAGTTTCACAAGAGTAGCTTGTAAGAGGCTATGTTTCAGATCTGCGCCAAACCAGCGCTGATAATAGAGGGATGGGGTTTTCATTGCCACGCAGTGCTTACACAGAGCCAAGGCCTTTTCATACCACCCCACCAGTGAGGAGACTGGGGGTACAAAAGGCATTGGGAGGGGACACAGCCAGGACAGCTGACCTCAACTGACCTAAGGGATATTCCACACCGTAAAGCATTATGCTCAGTACATAAAGCTGGGAGAAGAAGAGGGAAAAGGAGAGATGTACAGAGCAATGGCAACTGTCTTTCCAAGTCATGTGATGGGGTCCTGCTCTCTTGGGGATGGCTTAACACCCATGGCCCATGAGAAAGCAGTGAATTGATTCCTTGTTTTGCTTCACTCATGCGTGAAGCTTTTGCTTTACCTATTAAACTGTTTTTATCTGAACTGACATGTTTGGGTTTTTTTACTTTTACCCTTCTGATTCTCACCCTCTTCTGGCAGGTGGGAGAGAGAGAGAGCAAGAGGCTGTGTGGGGCTTAGTCGTTGGCTTGGGTTAAACCATGAGAGCAGAGAAGCCTCTGCATGTTACTTAGTGCAGGACGAAGTGAAGCACTGCAATTTATATCCATTTAAGGATGAGTAATATTTCTCCTGAGAAAGACTAACTGGTCTGAATTAATATGGATAAAAATTCAAAAGGAAAAGAAGTTTAAAAGTTTTGTGCTTAAAGGATATATTTATTGCATCCTTTAATTATGAATTGCTTGGATTATGAAGTATCTATTGCCAAAAGAAAATTAAATAGAGTTATACTTTACCTTATTAGAAAATACTACTGAAATACTATTTCTGAAGCACTGGCAAAATTGGTTAGGAAGTAACTTTTATCCCTATTTTGTGTCATATGCATTCAGCCTATAGAGAGTGAGTCATTCTTCCCTTAAAAGTCAAGTTTCTGGGACATCATCTCATGAGATCTACAGAAAATGTTTTGGCACATATACAGCTAAAAGTGGGGCCTCTGTCCTAGAAAGGGAATGAATTTAATATTGCGGCTTAAATTTCTAGGTCAGGTATATCAGCATACTTTGATTATCAGACTCCTTGGAAACTCAATTCTGTGTAAAGACAAAACTTTTATCTGAGAAATTCCCTTTTTTGAGTGGGAATTTTTTAAGTCTTTTCGTAATGAGGTAGATTCTTCTAGATGCAAAAATTATTACCTACAAAAACATATTTAGAGTTGCTTACTTGCTCAAGACTAGTAATAGAATCTTGCAATGGAAATGAACTGAAAGATATTAAAGGTATCTACAGCTTATGATGATTTGGAATAAACAGAAGAATCAAGTTCACCACCATATTATTATTTCATTTAAACAAAGCTCTTTATGTCCTGACTCTTTTCTGAAAGTTATTTCAAAACTGGGGGTGGGGGGGAATAGTGTAGATGCCAATGGGTATTGAGGATTTATCCTAAAATATGTAAACAAACTCAGTTAATACTGAAAGCAACAAGCCACTGTGAAGTCCTAAACAAATGGCATATTACACTTAGTCATTCAAATTGTGAGTTCATCGACATGAAGAACAATTAAGAGACTGAAATTACATGGTCAGACATCTCTATGGATACAATCCTTGATTGACATTTATGTGCTCCCTGCCAATCCAAAGGAGAGAAAGAGAGAAAGAAAAACATAATACTTCTAAACAGAAAAGAGAGAAACCACATTTGGTTTCTGCTAAACTGCCTAATTCTACCTATAGCATCACACATAGGAAAACCCTCCACTACGCATTTTTTACACTCCACAATGTAAAATACACTTCATCTGTATTTCAGTTATTGTGGAGCAAACAAGTTACACATGCTATAAAAGTTACCACACTGAACAAAAAGAGAAAAGAGGGGAACAAAATTACAGAAAAGCAGCATACCAAGGAGCTTAATTTACAACAAATAGGAAACATTATAGGTAAGAAAAGATTATTGGTAAACATTATAGGTAAGCTCTTTTTATACAAGACTGATAGACTGTGAAGAGATGCCTGAATTTGAAACCAATATTCAAGAGTATTCTGGTATCATTCTCTTCAATTAATAGTGTACTTATGACACACTGACAATTGCTTTTTTGACCTGTTTGTGTGCTGTTGGAGTTCCTGCATTTTTTTCCCTTATGTCAGTACCTGTCAGTAAAATATACTTTTATATACATGTCTGTATAAAACACATAGGAAGCACAAATATGATATAAATTCAGAAGCCACTAATAGTAGTATTTCACTACAAAATATAGCTTTTGTAGATACTCATAGTGTGTTTATGATTCAGGAGGATAACATGAATAGATGTATTCACAAGAGAGCTGTTAAAACTGTTATCACAGTTTTAATAGGTAGAAAAGTCAGTTTTCATATGTGTTCAGTTGGTTTAAACAAAAAGTGCATTCAAATCAAAATTTCTGAGGTTAATTAGCTTAAAACATGGATTTTTCTCTTCATATGAATTCCAAATTTACACAAGTATCTCTCAAAAGTGTCATAAATGAAAATCAGGTAATTGGCTTTTGCATAATTAACTACCTAAGACCAAAAATTAAGAGTTGTTAAAGTTAATTGAGTTGATTGTTAAATGTTGGAAGTTTCCCCAGTTAGGAGTCTCATTCCTTGTTAAACCCCAATGTTTTTCGTGTGTTCCCCAGTTTGAACTGACTCTTTATTGTTCTGTAAAAACTAGTAATCTTTGTCCAAGTTCAAAATCTCCACAGACCCAGAAGGCCCTGACAAGTGGCTCCTGAACTAAAATTAGAACCTGGCCATTACCCTGCAACTAAGCTCCATGGCAGCGATGAATTTTAATGAGGACTTTTTCCCTGCCATTGGTCCCAGTGACACCACCAAAAGACTGCACCCTAGACAACAGCGAGCCATTGGTTGATGAGCTCTCATCTCATTTCGGACTTGGCCAATCACTTCGCACCATGGGGGCTGGACAGTGGGCGATCAGGGGAGGAGCCAGAGTATAAAAATGCCGGACAGACATCCGGATGTGCTTTTCCCCGGCATTTTTGATTTGGACTAGCCACGGGAGAGCCCGGCGCTGTGGTCCTAGGCCTGTATCTCTGCTAAGAGACTTGATAAAAGACTTTTTGCCCTGGACTAGCTGAAACAAGCCCAGTGCTGTGGATCCCTGTCCTGGGTCGACAACCACATTGGCTTTAAAGGTCTCTAATCCCCACATTCCCGGTTTTAATTTTTTTTAATGCGATTGATTTCTAAATTAATTTCCTTTTCATAAATTACTTTTTTTTAAAATAAAAATAAGAGTTGCTCCTTATTTTTGACAAAAAGCATGACTACCGTGGTATATCTGTGGATAAATCACTATCCTACACTTTTCAAAAACTGCTCCTTGTAGGAATTTTTTTCTGAGCTTAGAGCTAATGAGTTGTTGCTGTTTGAAAAGTAGAAAAATTATCAATATTTTTTACAATAATTAAGTATTATAACACCTTAAAATATCATCACAGTTTTGCAAGAAATATTTAGCTTTGTATTTTAATACATATGACTTTAAAATAAATTTTTTTAAGTTTCTAAATGCGTCAACTGAAATTATGGCTTCCATTGATAAAACTGCAATTCTCCGTACTAAGTGTGGTGCAACAACTGCCAGGGAAAACTAAATATATCTTGCTACTACAAGAATTATTGGAAATAATTGAGCTGGGCAAGCCCAAGGTCACTCTCAATACATATTACCAGCAGGAGGTCAGGAAGATCCTTAAGCTCCTAAACGCATCGTGCCCAGTCCAATTCCTCCTCATATAATTGTCCTCATCACTTGTAATTTGGGCAAAAATTTCCCATTATTTTCAGAAAAACAAGGAAGCAGTGAAAATTAGGAGGCAAGGAGCAGAACAGGAGAGAACAATGTGCCCAAAATTAATTAATTACTTGTCATATTTCATTTAGGAATTATATCTAACCCTAATAAGGCCTGCTAACCATGAATATAGTCTAAAATAGTCTGGAAATGAAAATCTAATCTCCATCTGCAGCCCTATTTCAGAGACATCAGCATCTCTGTTTTTTTTTTTTTTTTTAATCTGGTTTTGCATGAAAACTTCCAGATTTAGTAACCAGGCCTCTCCAAAGTGCATGTATATGCTTTAATAAATCCCATTTACTTAAAACAAACAACCAAAAAAAAGTGTTTCAGAAACAAGCATAAGTTAATTAAATAAAACTATTTGTTTCTTTTGTCATAAAGGAATGTACTCACCAGAGAATACATTTACCTTCCTATGCAGAGCTAAAACCTGATAAAATCTCTACTAAGACAAAATTGATCCTATTATTACTTGATCTGTTTCCAAAATGCACATTACATCAGAATTATCCTGAATATAAATTTTTCATTTTAAAAAAAGCACAATAGCACATTATGATAATTTTCACTTTAAATTATCTACTCTTCAATATTAAAAGATACAACACCAATCCGTTGCAGAAAAAATGGATAAAAACTTGAATACTACCGGACAAGTTTTAAAAAAGCATTTCATTAAACAAACTTTTGCTCATGCAGTATTCTAGTCTACAGAGGTTTTGATAAGGAAAAGGAAACAAGAGTGCTTAATACTGTCTGAAATAAGTGAAAGGGGAAGGAGGGGAGAGGAGAAAAAAAGGGAATTTGACACTAATTCTGTACGTGCTGTTGTAATAATAGCCTCTGCTCCTTATTTCCAAGGAGAAATCTGTTGACAGCTTTTTGTTCTTTGAGTAAACCCTTCAACAGCAGCACAATCATCCCTACAAAACTCAGTGTAAGAGACTGCCACATGTTTTGAAACTCATTTTGGAATATTTGGAACAGCTTTCTTTCATTAAGCAACTTCTTTCAGTAAACTAAGTTTGCAATTTAACTTCTGCAGTTCAACTCTGGAAGATTCCAAAGCAGGAGGTTTGCTTGCTTTTAAATTAAACTGCAGTGTGAATTAATTTTCTTAAATAAATATACAAACAGGAACCTAGTGCTTGAAGCCACTAAAGAATGCAGAGCTGCTTTTAGCCATACAGATTGCTGATGCCATGGGGTTTTTTGGTTTTTTTTTTAATAATTACTTGGAAACCTAATACACTTGATTATGAAATAGGTCCTTATTTTCAACTGAAACATTATCCAGAATGAGATTGTTGTTCGTATGATGGTCTGAGTAAGGAACTTCAGAATTTCAAGCAGTACCTTCATGAAGAGCACTATTCATTTCCTTTTATGTAGTACTCAATGCATTCCAAGTATTTCTTCTTCCCATCTAAGTCTCCGCAAGAAAACTTCAAAGAGAGACTTGAAAGCTAATGCATTTCTTTCTAGTCATATTACTATTTCTTTACTTGAATTATTGTGTTGCTTTGGATTTGACAGCCAAATTACCTGTCATTAGTTATGACAACCTCTTTTAATTTATGCTCCATTTTCATTCTGCTAATATTTCAGACAGATGTACAAGATTTTATGATACTACACACCAGGTGCTGCATAAGGGAGAATGAAGTAATTTATTTTTTTCTTCCACCTTGTCCTTTGTACAACTTGTAGCTCCAAAGACAAATATGAAATGGTATTTAGAAGCATTTTACCCACAATGCCCTGTACTTACTTTCTCCTTACTATAATCACAATTTAAAAAATAACCACCACATGGCTCTGGTTTTCTACAAGCAATCTATACAGCCCTACAAAACTGTATTCATCAATGAGAGTGTTTAGCTAGTTAACACATATATCAATATATTATATCCTTAAAGAGGGACATATTACTCCTCCTTGCAAAATCACAAGCTTGCCATAGGCAGAACCACAGGTCTTGTGCAGGGTACCCCTTTAAACATTAGGCTTACATGACAAGCTTTAAAATATCTGAAAAAACTGCATCTATTCAAAGAGCTTCTGAAATCTATCAGAGATTAAAATCCTCTTTATTAAACAACTATTAATTTTGCAATTATTAATTCTAGTATTTCCACAATCTAATTACTAATCTTAAAAGGATTTGAAACTGAAATGCCATGTAGAATTACAATGAATTAATCAACACAATGAAAAATTATGTTATCTGCATTTTTTCCTTTGATTAAACAACTACTTCAAGGAAACAAAGTTTAAAATTTAACATCTGCAGTTCAATTTTCACTTAAGATCACTGAAGTGGCTTGGCATTTTCTATTAACAAATCAGTCATTTCATTCCACTTTCCAAATAACCAACACTCATTGAAATTCACTAGATAAATTAGAAGCACAATACACAAATAAAAACTGGAATTAAATATCTTAGCATACAAACTCTTTACTTATGAAAAAAGGCGGGAAGTTATATGTAGACTGATGTTCAACCAAGAGGAAAGTACATAACACAGCTCTATTTCCAACTTTAAAATGTGAAATATTACAAAAGAATTTCCCTAAGAAGTAGTTCAATTTGAAGCTAATGAGTAATGGAGCACCACTCAAAAGAACGTATTTCATCAACCTAAGTTGTCCATCTGACAACAGTGAGTTTAGCAATGACAAAAAGATGAATAAGTCACGGGCATAATTGGCTACAGGAGAATTCTTGATTTATCATAAAACAGTGGATAGAAAATCCAACTCTAGCATATTCATATTTGTGCAGAATCACACATATTTTACTCTAACACACCTCATATGGAATTGTTTTCAGATTACTGATGCTTAATTGATGATCTGGAAGATAACAAAGCACATGTAGTCCTAACACTGAGGAAAACTTTGGTGGGGGGAAAAAAAAAGGAGATTATCAGAGATTCAAATGTTACACTCTCATAAAAGTCTTCACAATTCAATTTATTCTATTTTCCAGCTCTTATATTTTATATATTTATGACTGGGTCTTGCATCTAAATTTTGTTAGCATTTCTCATCTTTTTTAAGGTTATATCCTCAGTTTTATCTGATTTTTCTTAATTACTGTTTTTTGTCAAAACATCTAAGGATGCCATTAGCATTTTGAATAAAACAAACAAAAAAAAAACCCCAATCAGTAACTGGTCAGACTCCTAGCAATCCAATAAGAAAAATAAATAGGAAAATAGTGAATCAGTCTGTTTTCTATCACGTTCCACGTGCAAAGAGGTGTTTAACAGTTTAACAGTGTCTATGAAGATTATTAGATCAGTAGGTAAATTAGGTGTTAGTAAATCACTTGGCCTGTGTAGCAGTCACCCCAAACTACCAACCAGAACTGCAGAACAGCTGGCAAAGCTCTGCAACGTCTCTGCAAAAAGCTGAAGCAACAGGACAGCCTCAGGTTTTCAGTGCAGCATCCATGTCTAAAGAGGACTGATTTCTTTCCTAAGTGATTTGAGGAATGACAGGCCACTGATCCTGATTTCCATTTCTGGCAATCACTTAAGACTCTCTAATACAATGTACTGTCACTGGGTACGCTGACAAACACAGTCTGTTGGAAGGAGCCAGCACAACTTCTGCAGAGTGGACTTAGCCAAATCAAATGAGTATGATGATCTTCAGAGTTGATAATTGTAAGGTAATGTATCTGTAGAAATTAATCAGAGTCATGCCTACATAACCATGAACTCAAATCTAAGAGCAAAATTAAGGAAAGGAATCTAGGGGTCATTAGTAATGTTTCTCTGAAATTATCAGCTCAATCAATAGTAACAGCTGAAATAAGCCAATAAAATGCTGGGAATGATTTAGGAAGGACATTAAAAATGTAGTGTCATCTTGACACTACAGAAAACCTTCATTAACGTTTCTCTCCAGTCTGCTGTTTGTCTAGGATTTGCTGCATAAATTTAAAACAGCAGCTGTTTTAAAGTAATCACAGCAACATATCCATGTTAGGGTCTTTAGGCTGACTCCACAAACCAAATAGTAAGTTCAAAAATCCCCATTCATCACAGCAGAAAAAAAAAATCAGCTCCCAAACACCTAGCTAGTCTGAAGAATACCTCTACTGCTTCCTTTAAAGTTGTTATTAATATTACTCAGTTTTACATTAAAAAGAAAAAAGGGGAAATTGTCCAATTTTTAGTAATGGATAGTTTAACTAATACAAAATTGCAAGTATTACAGTGTCAAATGTGTCAGTGTCAGATTACAGTGCCAGGGGAAAATAACTGGGACTTGATTTAACATGCCCAAATAAATAATTTTCATTAGTAAAAGGATGAAGTCAAATATCGTAACTGCTATCTAATTTTCTGAAATATCTACAAAGTCATTTAAGGAAAGAACTACTGTGATAAGTGAGATGAGTGGTGCTATTCCAAGGAGATAGAGATAAAAACCTGTGCACATGGAATAAGACTGTCAAAAATAGTGGATAAGTTATTACCAGAAGAAAGAAGTTAAAAAGGGACTCTCACTAACAATCAGTATAAGAATAACTAACATTCATTAATTTTATGTTACAGTCATATTATTATTATTTAATTTCACACAGATTTCTAGAGATAAATATTAAAAATCATGTACAAACTTGCTGATGAGGAGACAAATTTTGAGAGGAAAAAGGTGTAAGATAGATAGACACAAACTTAGATATCACATTAATACTGAAATATTTCATGGGAAGATTTTTTCAGTTAATATCCAGAAGTTAAGCCACTCCAACTAAAAATTGCTCATGTCATTTAATATAACCTCAACCTGACACTTACTTTACATTTATCATATTCCAGCACACCACTTATGTAACAGTCCCATACTATTTAAAGAACAGAATAGTATCTAAATAAACAGACTCCTGGAAAGATTTGTGAATAGTCTTATATTGCATTTATTTTCTGTACGTTCATATCAATGCATGTGTAGAAAATCAGTGCTTACATCACCAGAACTTGTTAAATTCTAAACTTTCCCATTAATATATTATATCCCTTTGTTTTGTGTTTTCTAGATAGTCTTAATACACATCAGAGTATGAGCTCCTTCTCATTCTATGGGTAATAATTTACTTCCATTTCTCTGTCTGACAAGAGTTATTGTTGCATGAATTGTGGTAATCCAAGTCAACTATCAACTACCAATCTCCCTTATCCATGCACTCAAAGAATTCTTTGAAAATTCTAGTTGACTGTATCTATAGTGTTCCTTTGACAAATACTATACTTTCCCCTGATTTTTTCATCATGCTGCTAATCCTATTCTTTATTTTAATTTCTTCAAATGCATTTAAAATTCTAAAGAAAACCATTTAAAATCTGTTACTCTAATAGTCATAAATTCCTGTACGCAGATTCTCTGAACTTTGCTCTTTCCTACCTCAGTTCTTGCTGAGGGTTAGAACTCTCCATCCATTAAAAAGATCTGCAGAACATCTGCCACTTTCTCATCCCCAGTGCAAAGAAAAGTTCAAGGAAGAGATTATTTATGGTGCTTAGTACCTCCTCTATCCATTGCTATGTTGCTTAAGAATTCTTGAGTAAAAGGTAGTTTGCTACAGCTGATTTTTTCGATTTTGTCTTCTGTCAACAATTGCAACAGATTTTCTAGCATGATGTGATTAAAGGCAGATCGACAGAGAAGATGGATGCAAAAATATTGCTGCATCTTTCTTGCATGGTCTTTCAGAGGCTTTGCCCTCTTGGCTATACATTGCTTCTACAGGGTCTGAAAAAGTATTTACTTCTGATATCATCAGAAAAACCAAACAGATTTATCATTAGCTTTTATAATTTCTCTTTCTAAAATATGTATCATCACCAGCAGTTCCCCTACCCTAAACTTTCCTATAGTCTCTGTGCTTTGGCATTAGAATTCTCTCCACTCTTCCTTCCACTGAACTTTTATCAGTTCAGTCATTATCCTCAGAAAAAGACAGTATTCCTCTTCCCTCTTTGATTTTGTCAATTCAACTGAAACGGTTTTGTCTCTTTCTTTTCTCTTTGTCACCCGCCTGATTGGGACTTTCACTCTCCTGGCTGTTCCTTGTCATTTCAAAGTTTAATTTTGTCACTGCCTATCAATGGGTTGAAGAAAGAGAACTTATATATTATTTCATGTCTAAAACATGTTATCCTCAACATCTTGTTTCATATGTATTATTTCCTACTGCACTTGTTAAGAAGCCCTATAAAATACCATGTAAACTAAACTGAATGTAATTTAGTTCCATTTACTTAAGAAATAAACCCTTTCCTTTGGCTTTTGATGATAATTTTCATAACTTCAAGCTTCTGCCACTTCAGAAATTACCTCAATGTTTATTGGATGTGAACTTCTCAGCCCTGCACTTTCCTGCCAGCCACACATTAAGGCTTTGCCACTCCATCCAGTATTACGAACATTTTCACACAACCACCACTAAAGTCTATCTTCATCTTCCCACTTCATTCCCAGACTCTTCCACTAGAACTGCTCCTCACCATTTCTTGTGTCTGGACAATGCATAGCCCTTTGATCCTCCACATCATTTTGTAACAGGTTACCTTTTAGGAAACCTCGTGAAGCCTGACACATAACACAGTGGAAGCAGTTTCACCCCGTTCTATGTGGACAGTATTTTTCTGAACTGTTTAGCAAAGTCAAAAGGAACAAATTAAATGCTACAGAAGTATTACAGTTTGGATTACCAATAAAGTTAATATTTTAGTACAGTACAACATGTACAGAGCATTTCTAAATTCAATATTTACTAAAATAACACCATAA
Source organism: Dasyornis broadbenti (assembly GCA_013397935.1). Taxonomy (NCBI): domain Eukaryota; kingdom Metazoa; phylum Chordata; class Aves; order Passeriformes; family Dasyornithidae; genus Dasyornis; species Dasyornis broadbenti. The sequence continues at coordinate 2,023,880 of VZRN01006613.1, read as the reverse complement.
AATATGACAAGTGAACGACCTTAAAAGAATGTATCTTTTCAAGGAGTTAGTAAAGTCTCACCAGAATCAACATAATTTTGGAACACCCCAGATTTCATAACTTTTCAGACTCTCCTTTACAAGAAAAGGCCTTGTATAATTCGTTTATTATGACCAGTAAGAACTCCAGAGCATTCTTCCTGCAGCCTCTCATATTCCAAACACAATGCAGACCTTAAGATATACATAGAATTCTACCCTAATAAAAGACCACTTCTGAAATAACATGTGCCTATGAAGATACTTGTAGTGGAATAGCAATACATCTCCCAGCTTCAACACAACTTTTCACAATAGCCTGAAATGAAATGGCCTGTGCAGCAATCATTAAACTTTTATAGGATTAAATTGATGCATAGGCTGACCTTGGGCTTCTCTTTTGCATCAGCAGACATTATAACCTGTTATAACCTGTATCAATTTTTCTTTTTTAATTTTTACTTTCTCCTACTTCTTGGATAGAACGGAGAGAGGTAACAAAAATACTCTGCTACATTGCATTTAATATATTTTAGGCATGTTTGCTTTGAAGGGAAAGAAGAAGTCCAAAATAAAGATTTTTTTTTTTCTTAGCTAAGAATACATACAAACCTTCAAATTATAAAACCCCAAATTTTAAAAATTATGTTTAAGTAGGGTCTTCAGTGTCAAGTTTTACCTCAATGCACATTATATCTGGAGCTATTAACCCTTCAAAACTCAAAAGGAAATGGAAAAAAACCCACAAAATTGTGTAACGTTTCATTATGTGAATGCTGCTGAAATAACAATAATACCATTTTTAAAAAGCAATGATACAGGAAAAACAAGCCAGCAATTTTTGGCAAATTCAAGAAATCTCCATGCTTTTAGCTTCCCTCTATTTTACAACCTATTCAGCCAAATCAAAAGAAAATATACTAAATAGAGATAAATTTCTGAATTTTCAAAACAGCACAAACACTTTATGGAGTTTCTTAGTCATAAATCAATCTTGGCTGACTAATGGAGAACAAAGGATTCAGGTATATCAATATGAATTTTCTGAGATGTGACCAAGTAGTTATAAAAGCATAAGTGCTTAAAACAAATAACAAACGTCCATGTTTATTGTAGTCTATAAAAAGTTAACATATGCATTATGCAAATATTTTGATTTTAATAATTTAATGACTATTTTATTTCAATCTTTTAAATAGCAACATTTTCTAAAACACTCTCTTTTTATTCCAATTACATGGTGAATGTTTCAAAGTCATTAAAAAATAATAATAAAAAAAGAAAATAGAACATCAGTTTAACAATTCCAAAGTTATGAAAACATTTTAAAGCTCCTCAAATACCTGGTGAAGAGCTGAAAATGAAACTGAAAGGGGTGCTGGAAAATTTCAGGAATATGTTAATTATAAATCAGTGGCAAGTAACTCATCCACCATGAAATAAAGCTCTACTCTGATAGTGAATTTAGGAGAAATTCAAGAGAAATTATTAAGCACTGCGGAACACATTAATGAACTCCATACTCAGTTTTGATCTTATAGTTGTACTCCTTAGCATTACTTTTATCCTTGAACTGCAGGAGAAACATCAATGAAAGAGGAGGATTGCCTGAATTCTGAGGTCTGGGTTATATTGAAATATCAAGATAGTTTAGGCTAGTTACAGGAAATACCAAAAAGCTCCAACCAACCAAACATACAAAGAAAAAACTCCCGCAAACACAGCTCCCCAAAAAAACAACCAGAAACCCCACCCTAACACAGCAAAACATACACAAGCTACCTAGCCTTTTTAAATTAAGAAATATGTTCACTTGTTTATATCTGAAGCTGGTAACCAACAGATTTTACCATGCTGTAAAGTAAATTAATAAAAATTTGACATAAAAACTCTGCAGCAGAGAACAGGGATTTTTTCAGTCTTCTCACTAACCAACTACAACAACTAGCATTTATTAGCTTTACATTTCTCCACCATAAGCCTTTCAAAAAAACCCAGTTAACCTTAAATAAATAACATCCCTTTTAGATACAGTTGTGACTTTTATTTTGCATATACGAAAAAAAATCCCTAAAGCCAAGCTGCATATGCATACTGACAGAAAAAGTAGTTGTGATGATAAGATTATGCATATGTGGGAAATGTAGGGGTTTTTTCCATTGGTTTCTGTGTGATATTTTTTTTTTTATGTCATTCACAGATACTTTTAATTGGGTTTTGGACTTTGAGCTAAGGAGATTCTAAAGATGACATTATTGCTCTTCCTTTTCATAAAAAGCGTACATTTCTGCTTAAAGGAGAAATTCATGAATCCTAAATGAAGAGAGGCAAACAGGAACTGTTTAAGCTATCTTCAACCACCCACAGCTTTGACAGGCAGCACACCAAATATTCTGTAATAATACCCTCCAACCGTAAAATAATTACATATTATATTTCTTATATTATACCCCTTTAACCTAGAAACTTTTACTTTTTCTCACTAACTATCCTAGTTTCCTATCTTTACTTTTACCTTATAAAACACACAATTTCTAGAAGAAACATTTTCCATCTTCCCAAAGTCTTTCTACATTGCAAAGGATGACTAAAGTCACTCATTGCCCAGTTGCAACATTAGTAAATCTCCAACTAGAAGGGAATGAAGCAAAGAGATAGAATTACACCCATCTATAGTTCTAAATTTATTTCTTGTGACTTAACATTTTCCCTCAATTCTGTAAAGAATGATCATTATTTACAACCTTTTCCTCATATATTTATTTATCCTATATATCGGCAGATACTAAGCAGAATATATGAATGCTATGTTAGCCTTCCTCTAAACAACAACAATGCATAAGGAGAATAAGCATGCTGATGATGATTAATCCTATAGCAAGAGCAAAGAAAATCTCAATATTTAGTGTGAATATGCCCACGTTATTCTTTAAATCTGAATGTAGAATGATTTTACAGTGTGTGGTGTTTTTTTCCAACCTTGTTGGAATTTCATTTTTTGGAATTTATGAGAATAAATGATAATGAAAATCAAAGCTGAAGTTGAAAAATTACCAGCATTTGGGGCAGTAAATAATGTTTATTTCTTCATGGGTGCAAGAACTAGCAGCATGGTCAATTCCTTTTTCCAATCACAAGACTCAATTTCCTTGCCCAGAGCTACATGCAAGCATGAGTTTGACTATTGGATTATGTCGACAGCCACTATTTATGTCTATCTACCAGTTCTTCAGTGTTGGGGAACACGTAGTGTTGCCTCTACGTAGTGTTTTGTACAGCATAATTTGACTTTTCTACTTGGAAAGTCAGGAGTCCTCTCTCACTCAGAAAAGGAAAGCTCAATAAAACTGGGGAGTGGTGGACAGTGTTCCCTCACCTATCTCCCAGCTCTTTCCCTGGTTAGGAAAGGATATTCACTGTTACTGTACAATCTCCTAAATGCATTTTATTCATCATTTATCCTTCTGTCACAATACTATTTTTCAGGGCTTTTAATTACTTCCTTTTTTTCCCCAATGAATTTTAAAAATACATTTCTTACTTCCTATTAGCATTACTGAAGTTCACATACATTTTTAGGGTGATGTGAAAAGACTATAAATTAGCCTGTTCTTTCACTACTATTTACTCATTGAGTCAGTGCCAGAGAGCTAAGTACTTTGCCAGCAAGAGTGGTGCTAGGCTGTAGAATTAACATGAAACAAAAAAAAAAAAAAAAAAAAAAAAAAATTTCAAAACTCCGAGAAAGACCATAAAA
>VZRN01006613.1:2001642-2013528 GCA_013397935.1 Dasyornis broadbenti | reverse complement strand
AAAAGGGAGAAAAAAGAGGAGTCACATACTGAGTAGGTTACAAATTTCCAAGGGATGTTAAAACTCTTGATGTGACTTAGGCCAGAAGAAAATAGTACCATATACCGGAAATTACATAATATAAAAGATTAATTAAACATGCCTAAGCTACAGAAAATAAGGCAGTGATATATTTAAGAAGTTAGTTTCATTACTACCCCTAATTTTTGAATTAATCATTCCACATATTTCAACAGGTCATTAACACATAAGGCTTCTAATGATAATTACTGTATTATTCTATATAATGCATTTACTGGCCGAACTGTTTGGGAAAATTAAGTCTCTTCCTTCAAGTATTTTTTGTAAAATAATGCATTTTTACTGCATTATAAAACAAGTGACGAATTTAGCATATGACCATACCATGTTGTACCTTAATGTTAGCCAAAGAGAAAACATTCACCAATATTAACTTCGTGTACTTTTTATACATATTTCTTGAAATAGCTAGGATTTGCCTTGCCATGTGCTCTTAAGAAACTGGTAAAAATACGAAGAAAAATATCTTCCTTGAACTCAGCTAAAATTCTGCTCCAAAAGTTTACAAGGGAAAAAATGTATGAACCAATGAGAAAAACATTTATCTTTTGCATGAAGTTTTTCCTGTTTCCATGCCATATTTTGGACATCTTCAGACAGATAAGACAGAGGGATTGCATAACAACACAATTTCTTCTTCTTTTTTACAGACTTTGGGTTCATCTTTTTCCTTCTAATCACCTACAAAATCACAATCATAAGACTTCTCTGAAAAGCCTGGACACTGTGGTCAAATGGTGGATGACATTTTCATTGCAAATTCTGAGGTTTTCTTTTTAATTCCACGTATCTAATATTTGGATTTTTTATTTGCTGCAAACAAAAACTAAATAGCAAGCAACAACCAACCAACAGAAAAACTGTATGCTGTAATGTCTAATTCTTGGTATTATTTGTCTCTTGCATTTAACTCTTCCATATATTTTGAATTTTTTCTTCTATCACTAGCATTTAATTTATAAAAGAATTTTATTGCATAGGTGACACAAAAACAACCCAAACAAATAAAAACTCAAAAAACCTCTCTGTTTATATTCCAGATTTTTACAAATAAGTTATATGGCATAAATAGGTTTTGGTGACAGAGTACTGGTCAGAAAGTTTTTCTCACAATGTTCAAAAGCATTTTTAAAACAATCTAGTTACAAAGTGATAGCAAAATAAAATAAAACCTTTGCTTAAAAAGTTTTTAATTCCAATTCTTGAAAAAATAAAAAAAGTTTGACAATATTTTTTTGAGACTCCAGGTTGCTAAGGTAAAAAACCAAAAAGGCATATTTTGGAGGTATCAAATATTTTAGAAAAATAATCCTTTCCAGTGCAGTTAGGTGAATATTATAAATTCAGGAACAGTAACAGTTAGGTATCATCACGTACTACTGGCTTTATTGGAACTTTGAAATCTGTGACTGTTTAAATGAAAAGGCTATCAGAAGCTACCAGACTGGTACTAATGAGCAAAAGGTAATAAGGTATGGTTAAATAAATGAGCTGGAGGATATAAAACATATTTGCACCTTTTTTCCTTTAATTTTCCTTTCAGAAAGTCCTTTTATTGGATATGTTCCTTTTCATAACTTCAGCACTGCTCATGCAAAGACTGGCACAGTTGGAGAGCTGGGTCTTTATTCTAACAGGACTAACAGTTTGCAAAAATATTCCTTTTTCTGTGTTTTATTATATCACTAAACTATTTCAACAATATACCACTTGAAGGACCTGATAAACATCATCTCTCTTCAAATTCTGAAAACGTCACTTTTTCTGTTGCTGGACCAAATATTAATGCATGTTCATTGCTTAAGTATTTTTTTAGAAATTTTAGATCATTGCACTAAATTTATTACTTTTAACATTATTAAGAAGTATTCCAGCTAAATTTGCAACACTAATTAACATCTAATTGTAAATTATTTTAAAAGGTCAGGCATATCTTTATCCAATTAAAAATGCATGCAAATATACAAAACTACTTGTATGTTTTCCAGATGTACTTGCAGTCCAGTTAACTGGAATTAGACAGAGTTCAAGAGGTCAGTTGAATAATTTTAAACATATTTTCATGTCAATCTTTCAATTTTTCCATTCAGAAAATATTTACCTCCTTAAAAAACAGTTAGAAAATCTACTTATAATCTGCCAGCTAGGACCTGCAGTGTTATTTACAGAATCAAATATGTCTTCATCCAGATGAAAGTTATAGCTATCCCATGCCTGTTTCCAACAGAAACTGGAATACAAAATTGGATAAATATATGACAATTTAAACCAAATAAACTGTAGAAACTTTTATGCTGACTTTCAATGAATGACACAAAATTAATGGCATCTAAACAGAGATAAATAATGTATATGGTAGTCCATAAATATCAAACTGACTAATCAAAGAGTATTTGAGATTTTGTAGTACTTTCACAGATTTCCATAAGGAACCTACTGTTTGATGCTACTTTGGGAATAGAGACAATACATAGAACATTTCCTTCCACCAAACCACTTGCAGTCTGCCTACAAAAACACTCAAAAAAGCAAATTGCATTCAGTGAGACTATTTATTGGGGGTGAAAGCAAATATGACTATTAAATCAGCTAAATGAAAAGCTGATTTTATTTTATTTCCTTATAAAGTCTCATTCTGTAAGAGAACATGGATTTAGGTCACCATATTACCATTATGTCAACATGGGAAGGAGGGTAAAAAAAAGCTCAACACCCCCCGCCCCCATCTCCCCCTGTAAACCTCCCTGTGCACTCCAACCCAAGATTATCAGCCCCTCTCATTAACAGTTTGGTATTTGTTACCTGTGTGAATGGTATTGATCCTAACCATAAAATTTAAAGTTTATTCCATTTTCACAATAAATGGCTAAAACCTTAAAGTACATATTAAATAATGCTTTCAGTTTGTACAGATCTAGAATAACACACTGCCTAATGCTCAAGGCATGTCTCTCCAACATGTATCTCCATCATTTCAATGAACCAATATACATTGTTTATAACACTTCAATTCTATTTCAAATTTATTAAGCTAGTTTCAGTTTCTAGCTTTGGTATTTCATAATATTTACTAATCCTAAGAATTTATTACACTCAATGCATTGTTTAAAAATGAAGGCATTTTTATTCATATTTTCGACATCTTAGCCACTTCTCTCCTTTTATTCTTTGTAAGCAGGAATACACTTTATAAAAGTCTGCTATTTTCAGTCACCTAAAGGGGAATAATAGTATGGCAAATGTTTAGCTCCTTGTTCCCCAAAACCAGTAGGAATGGAAATAGGGTGAAGAAATACCATATTTTACCTCTCACAAACTTGAGATTGGATATCCAGTATCTCTCTCTCTCTATGTATATACACATTAAGGCAATTACTAGATTTTCAAAGCAGGAAACAATTTTTACTTCTACAGATCTCTGTGTCTTACATATGTTCTCAACTATCTATTACTGCTCTTTGCAAGAACAAACTATTTCTAGTCCCATTTTGTGGTAGAAAATTGGTGTCCATTATTATCTTGACTACCACTGTCTGAAATTTCACTTACAGCAGAGATAAACAAAATCTGTATATTCTAAAGAACTTATAAACTGACAACAACAAAAATACATGATGTACTAAGACACATAAGGTATTTGATTACTTATTATTTCATGTATTTTGGAAAAAAATGAAATAAGTTAAATTTTAAAACAAGGACTAGCATAGGAATGAACAAAAACAGGATGCCAGAAAAATAATTTTAAAAAAAATTAACAACCAAACCAAAATCATAATTGAATTTGGGGCACCCAAACTGGTCTTACTGGCATGGGAAGGTGGAAGACAAGTATACAGATTGATGAGTAGATGAAACAAATAGTATTTCATTTTAAATGCATTTACTGCACAATTAAATGAGATACAGTAGAAAAGGGTTGTGGATACAGAAATCTGTAGAATGATTAAAAATTAATTATTTACTGTGAAGAAAAAGGTAGCAGCCTGTTGTTACGCAGTAGAAAGGACAACATAACTCCAGGCTGAAATCATGACTGTTAATGAAGCTGTCAATAAAAGATATGATAAAATTTTTGTCAAATATTCGGAGTGGAAAGAGATGGGAGAAAAAACATTAAATGTAGCAGAATCTAGAAATGTTTAGTCTGCAGGGTAGATATACATGATTCTGAAAAGCTTTATTAATGTACTTCCTTGTTGCTTCCACACTACTTAAATAAGACTGCTACACTTTAAGAAAGGAACTTTGACTTGCATGGCATGTATTGCTGGGACAAACAACTCTCAAAACTTCACCTGAAAAAGAGATTAACATCCTACCAAAAGCTGTAGCAGCTCATTACTATAGCCAAGCAGATTTTTTTTCAAAGAGTTTTAAGAAAGTTTCGTTGCATCTTTACTAATACACGTTAACATAAGCAATTAAAATTTGGTCATGCTAAGAACCTCAGTGCCTCTAAATTTAGAGTTACTTCAAAGAAAAATCTCTTTCTTTCTCTGAATAAGGATTCTAGGCTTCTGATGCAAGGTAATCATATATGCATTACAGGACTAGAAGAAGGTGATTTTCAGTAAGAAAAAATTATAATGAGCAGACAAAAAATTATAACACATTATACAAAAATTGCTGTAAAATGAAAGCGCTAACTTAGAAAAGAGAACAGTTCTAATGACTTAACTTTTAGTCATAGGCATCTCAAATAACATTTGTACTCAAACCATATGCAACTCTTTTTGATAGAAATGGCTTCTAAGTATACAGCAAAGATTTAAAGGGCTTTCACAGTTCAATAATTTGTGCAAGTGTGATAACTTGAGAATTTTGTCAAAATATGTTCCATTTTGGTTGTTTTCTAACTGATGGTAGTTTTTATCCCCATCCGCTTATTTTTGAGGTTGGCTGATACCTGCAAGCCATTTCAAATTTATAAATGTATTTATAAAATCTAATTATTTTTGTTTCCAGTAAACTGTGTGTTACATTCAAAGCAGTGGCATGAACACAGTAAAAACAATAATGTGTTGTAAATGCATTATTTGAGCCATATCTTTTGAGATCCAATATTAACTATTAATATCTCATGGCCATCCTAATTTATATTTCCAATATTCTTTATCTGATCTTTCATGACAAGTTTCCTAGGAAAATCTAAGTTACTAATTAAAAAACAAAAAAGTAAGAAAATTCATGTCTCTCAAAGATAATGAATATGTTTGTGTTCCCACTCTGAATTTCATACATTAGAGTGGTCATTTTATTAAAATTGTGCTTATAATTTCAGACAGGTACTTGGTTTATAAATTGACTTCAACTGGTCCAATCTATGCATTACCTCTTAAAAGTTTCCTAATCCTCCAATGCCTTAATTAAGATTAATATTAAACTATAGGGATTTACGTTTCTACAGAAATAGAAACTCACAAAGGTTTTAAGATTAATGGCATTGGGGATGAATGCCAAGACAGAATATGCTGAAATGAGAAGGCATGCAGGTTGTGAGAATCCACTTTGCTCCTCTTCAGAAGTACACAAGTAAAGACTAGCTAAAACAGCCATAACAGTAGATTTCGCTAGACAGCAACTGCACTACTTCAAAACACGTATCAGCAACTTCTTTTTATTAAAAAAAAAATTCCATCCAAAAATGTTGAGAGGTAGCTGATAAAGGCATTGAGACAAGTCACATTACACAGGGCAATGCATCTGAAGTTATTAGATAAAAATAGTATTTTTGAAACGTGTGTTGTTTCTGAAGCTTATCTGACTAGCCTAATTTCCATTCTCTAGAAATTATTTAGTCTATCATAACCAGGAGTGATCTTAACTTATACTGACAAGCACATCTTTTTGCTTTCCTTCTAGCACTTACAGTCTAAGATGAAGCTTATATTTCAAGATGGGTTTAAGAACTCACATTTCATCACAGAATCACTTGGCTAGCATTGCCTAGTCATAGTAAAAATATTCCCTCAAACCACAGAAAAATCTTAAGCAAAACAATAGAAAGATTTAGCAAAATATAAATCTGCAAGTGATCACAAATGTAAGATAACACTTTAAGCATAAGTGTGTATGAACATATATACGCAAAACACAAATGCATACAAGAACTGCAGTATTCCATTTTTCCTAGAACCAATCCCTTTGTAAACTTTTAAACTCCCTCGTTTCTTTAGTCTTCCAACTTATGATCCCATTAATCTTCACAAAAGCCACTAAATTAATTGCTGATTCTCTCTGAAGAAAGACTGGCTAACGACTGACACAATTTTTAGTGCAGAAAGTTATCGGAATATTTTTTGTATAACTCAATTATATTAGCACAAAGTAATGCCTTTACTCAATTTACTTAAAAATTCAAATACAAAAAAACCCCTAGACTTTAGTTTTCTCTAGTTTTTTTTTTTTTGACAGTTATGATTCACCGACTTTAGACACTGAAACCACAACACAACATGACATTCAATAGATTGACTGAAATTACACGTAGTAAATCTCTCATTTTTAAGAACTAATTCAATAATTAAACTCAAAATTTCAGCTGAAGTCTCCTAAACCAAACAGTCAAAATAAGGAATGGCTCAGCTTTTCCATAAGAAGGACAATGAATTCAGACTGGAAGATGAGGTTAATTTCTAACTAGAAGCAGTGTGGTCCAAAATTCCTAGTTTTCCTAGATAACATGAATAGCTAGTCGGCACATTTTTCATTATTTAGGATATATCCTATCATGTTTATTAATGTTTCTACTCCTTTACTAACATTTGATACAGACTGAAAATCAGTATTTCTTCAAATAGCCAGCATAGTGCAAAAAATTAGAGAATGTTTTACAATCACTTCACCAAGTGTTATTAAGGGTACTAAATATGACAGTGAAGATGATTGTAGAAGTGTAGAATTGCCTGCTATTGTAAAACGATGAAAAACAAAATGTAAATTTTTTAAAAAGGCTTTGTAATTTACTAAAAGAGTAACATTTTAATCATTACCTGCCGTGCAGTAGCAGGCTGGATCAATGCTAATCAAAGGTGGGGACACACCAATGTTAGAAGATAATTTAGGAAACAACAACAGAAAAAAAAAGTTATTTGAAAAAATAAAACAAATATTCTTGTACAACAGGTGATCAGAAACTCTACTAGATTGAGAAAGAAAATGCCTATATAGAAATTAATTCAGGTTTTCTTGAGCTTCTACTTCTTGAATAATGTCACTACTAATTAATACTTCTAAAGACCATAGTTTTCCAGAAATCAGTGCCAAATGAGCCACTATATCCATTTCAGCGCAGCCAGAATCTCCTCTGGGAAATATTTCCCCAAGGAACCATGCACAAAAGCTTTCTGTGCTATCACTTCATAAAATGGTATTTCACAGTCTACTGGTAATGATTTAAATCTGCAGGTAAGTCATAGTATCACAAACCATTGTATTTTTTTCTTATTGTTTAGAGACAAGGGAAGACCTTAGATTTGGACTACCTTAGATTTGGTTTTCAAGCTCTTTTTCAGCAGTCCTGATTCTCTACCTCTGCTATAACAACCACAGTCAGCTCTCCCCTTGTGATCCATGTAAACATAATTCCCTTCACGTTCCACTGTCTTCTCCAAGATTACAGCTCAATTTTCTTTGCCATCTCCAAACACCAATTGCTGCATAAATCCTGTTTAAAATTGGCTTACAGTAATTTTATTGTCAATTTACCATTTCAGACTGAAGGAAAAGTAAACACGCAGATGACTAAACAACCACAATTTTCACTAGAATGCACATAAAAGCAGACCAAAAAAGCAAAGATATAATTTTGAAAGAAGACAGAAAAATTAAAAAGAGCATATAAAAGGCTTTCATTTTATTTATGTGTTTCCTTTTTCTTTAACCCAACCCCAGTATAGAGACACAAAGTCCTAACAGAAGAGATTTTGCCTTTTGATCAGTTAAAGCTGAAACAATCGGTTATGGATAGCCATTTCTTCATTTGTACCATGCAAACAGGTTTTAATCTCAAATAGCATGTGTCTGTCATCACCACACTGTGACTAGCCCAGACAACAGATAAATCTAAAATAGCTGTTAGCATTCTCTCTGTGACACCAAATAGCTCAGATCAAAACAAACTGTGCACCTATTCTAGTTCTGATTCTTGGGTAAATTTGTATTTTGGGATGCCATAATTAGGCTTCTTTTTGCACAAGCTGCCTAAAAAAAAGTCTTATGCACACATTGTAGCAGTGTGCTGTAATACAGTCAGCTTTTCTCCTTACTTCCATCTTTAAATACACGCCTTAAAGTAAGGTCATCTCATTGATCTTTATCCTTCTGTTTTTTTCACGCAGAGATAGGCTACATGTCTTCAAAACGTGTTATTTTGCAGAGAAAACATGATCTTTTATTGTTATTTATCAACATTAAAAGGAAAAAACCTCCAACTTACATTCTAACTGAATGAATTATGTCTTTTACTCAATAGAAAGTATCATTACATCCATTCATAGTCATGTCAGATAAAAAAAATAATGCTGTCACATAAAAGTGTTTTTAGGCCATCTACCAGGGTATCAGTTGAGAAAAAGATGCCATCATAAAACACTAGATCTATTAAATTTTATATGCCACCTCTTCAGACATCAGCCCTCTTCACGGTATCACTGAAGTCACAAATGAAGATTCATTTTACTTTAGCTCAGGTAAGGGGCACTACCCATACCGACAATTCCACCCACAAGTGAAAGCATTATTAGCACTTGATCTCATGTCATAGTCAAGCCTTTTATATTTCAAAAGCTTTCAATATGTATTCTTAGATTACTGTAGAGACTCAACCAGGACACAGATACCCTATTTACTCCCCATTAATAAACAAAAACTATTTTGCATATCTTAACAATGTTGACTTTTTAGATTCTTTCCTGACTTATCTATTAGTCTTTTGGGCTCATCAGGATGTGCCCCATCATAACAGTTTCTGGCAAAACCTGACACCTAGCTCCTTTGTGTTCACAAATAATTAATGCCCCCTGATATGTACACAGATGTAGATCAGCTGCTCAAAACAGACAACAAGAAAGGGAGGGTGACTCCCCATTAAAAAAAAGTTGGACAAACTAGTGAAAAGATCCAACATTGCATTTAATTTCTTTTTAGTGCCAAATGTACTACGAAGTACTAACCTTTAATTAATATAGAAAATATTAATCTCACTAGTAATGCAGCTGCAACATTCTCTAAAATAAAGAGTAAATTCCATATATGTCTTTCTCCTGGCTTGTGATAACCAGAGAGAAGAACAAAAGAAAAAAAAACCAAAAAAAACCCCAACATCTCTTCTGGCATCCCAGGTCCTGTTGAACATTCAGCTGCAACAGGAAGAATGGGGAGGATGGGACACATCCAACCTGAAAATGTGTTTATATACACTATGATTAAAAATAACCCTGTATTCTCCAGTGACAGTCCATCACTAGAATTTTGTAGAACTGGGGCCTGCTAATTAAGTTTTCATATTCCTGAAGCAATCTCAGAGGTAAGTCTGAAAAATATTGATTGCCTTGTAAGTTTGATACATATTTGGGTTGTCCTTATTGAAGTTACGCTACACTTCAGAGCCCTTTCTTTTGATTAGTGACATAAAAAAAAAAGCCAGGTTAAATGCTACCCACATCTAACTAATTTTTTTAAATCCACAATATACACCTTTTACTGTCTCTGCGTAATCTAATAAGCTTTTTTAATGGGTATCTTAATTAGAAGATAATTAAATAGCAAAGCTGGGTACTTCCAAGAGACACAAAAAGATTGCCTTATCAATAATAAAAAGATTCTTGGCTCATTGAAGGGACTGGGAATACCAAGTTAAGGCAAAATAAATACTGCTTGATAACAAGCTGCATAGCACTGCTCTCAACCCAAGAGATGTGAATGTATGTTATTCACACCTTAAATAATGAGGATGCAAATAAAAGCCCACTTTGGATTTGCAGGGTAAAGTGCACATATCACCAATGTGCCTCTCTAGAAGTGTGATTTATTTTTCATCACTGCTTTTATTTGGTTGTACTCATTATGATAATCAGTATAGTATCTAATTTTTGCAATTAAAGATATTTCTTTCTATATCACCAGATACAGATCTTATTACTCATCAATTCAGTGCTTATATGCTAAAAACTAGAGACAAGCTTCTACAATAACCTGGACCTGTCATCTAAAATGAGGAAGCAAGTAGCTGTATTCCATTTTCTGTATTTATTCTGCAACTTCTAACATTGCATTTTAAAAGGACACAGGTATAAGGTCTAATGACCAATACACTTCTGTTTGTACAAAAGAAGAAAAGAAATCCAAATTTGTTTTGGTTAACTGCATGTATTTTGTCCTGTAGTATGTATTACACAGGATCTATAAAAATTTCCAGGCAAATAGCACACAAAATATTAATGACAAGACCGTAATGTCATCCAAACTCAAATGCATACTGAAAATGCAGACACGTGTATGGATAAAGTAATATTGCTTATGTATTTCAGATCACAGTGAATAAAAACCAGACCCATTACAATGTTTAAAGTAGCAAAAGTTAATCTGGAAATATTAGAAACAACACCTGACAGGAAAGGTAAGGAGTACGAGAAATACATTCAATTAGACCTCACTTAATTAAACCTCACTGGCTTACCTCAGGAGCTTGATACCCCATGACTGAATCAGCAGAAGTGATGTCTGCTCTTGTGCTAGACTTTCTTGCCTCTTGACCATTCACCAAATTCTAACTGTGTGCATTCTCATCTATGTACAATTACATATTCCCAAGACTAAGCATTCTTTGACTTTTTTTATGGATCCCTACTCAATTTAAATTTTAGCTGTTGCTTCTTTGCCTTTCAACTTAACATTATGGAAATTAATGGGGTTTATCAAAATATTTAGGCACAACTTCAGTTTGAGAAAATTTAAACTTATTTTAAGAATTTCAAGTATTACCTGAACACTGTTACTTATTCTACTGTCACAGCACTTGGAAAGACTAGTCAGAGGACAAAGGTAGGCTGCAGTAAATGCAAGACAAACAGGCTCAAATAGTTTCTCTGTTCAAGCATACAGCATGACTTAAGACAGAACCCTGGGGAGATGTGGGCTCAAATAAGCATTTCCATGCTTTTATTCAGATAACATATCCACAGTCAATAAACTTTCACCTTTTGAAAGACAGATTCTGTGCTTTTCTTTAGTCACTTCACTTGATGGATATTTTGTGGCTATTTTTATTTGGCATTCGTACTTGCTAGTCTTAGTTGATCTAGAGTGAAATACATTGTGGTAGGCTTTGATGAAAACCAAACCTATGTTTTTATATTTTAAAAGGCTGAATCTCAGCTGTTGATTATACAATATTCAAAATTATCTTCCAGCATGCTTTGGGCCAAATTTCATCTAAAGTAGGCAACACTCCAGAACTCCACCGCACTTGTAACTCATCAGAACAAAGGATGAAATTTGACCTTTAGAGTTCACTTCCAAGCACATTAATGGTCCACAGTTTCATTACAAAAAAAAAAAGTGACAATTTACCATGAAACCCACTGCAAACAGAAGTGCTGGCAGCTTTCTTGGCACATCCTGTTTTCTTTTTGCAGGCATAGGAAATCTGTTCCATGGATAGAAGTCTCTCCAAAGTATAACAAGAATTTGCTCTTATGGATAACAATGTGGGCTAAACAAGCACCTGCCCTTCCACTCGCACTGGCAGAAAACTGCAGCCGGTTGGGGGGGATGGTGGCTGGTTATGTTTGGAGTAGAGTT
>VZRN01006613.1:1854337-1995017 GCA_013397935.1 Dasyornis broadbenti | reverse complement strand
GGAGGGGTTTGGGTGTGGTTCATATTCTTTATTCTAAGGGAAGTTCCCGCCTTCCTTAACAAACACCTGTCTTTCAAACCAAGACACTTAGCAGTTGAACTCACATTAAAGAGCTGTGTTGAACGATAAATGTAACTTGACAGAGCAATTCTCTGAATTGTATTTAGCAGTTCCCATTATGGAATAGCATCAGGGAAGCACCTGTCTTTCACTTACTGATATTTTCTTCAACAGAAAACTGAAAAGAAAAAAAACCCCTGTGATGTTAAAAACTGACATTGATAATGCTGGGGACTTTCAGAAACCTGACACAACAGACAAAATCAATCTGAGACCTAGGAAAGTGCTATTACTTCATGAAAATGATGCTCTGCTTCTCTGCAACTGAAAACTACACAAGGAGGAATGATAGTAGAGGCAGGCAACATGAAGAGAGCATGTCTGTCACCCCAAAAGAACATCTACAACCAGCCTATGATACACAAGTTGGAAAACCACATAAGTGTCAGTTGCTTTACTCTTAGATCTCATACCAGTGAAAAGAGACTACACAGAGAACCGCATTACAAGTGGTAAGATGTGACACCTGAACAAGTGGAATTGCTAACAAGTGACAAAGAAAAAAAAAAACTAAACCAACCAACCAAAACCAATCCTCCACCACCCAAAGAGCAGATGCTCTTAGGACTTCTATTCATACCAGGCATTTATTACATGTAAGAGAAGAGCTGATATTTTACTACCCTTTTTCTTTCTCCTCAGCATCCCTGCAATGACACCTGAAACTTCTTCAGGCTATCTGCTTCTCTTTGCCTGGTATAGTCCTACAGAACAGCCATAGCAGGTCAATGAATTTAACTGCTGTCTTAGGCACAGAGATATCACTATAGAATATGTTCATAAATTGTGTCATTAGAGGACACATTCAGAGCATTACAACGCACTACAGATCAGTCTTCCCTATCACTCTTACAATATGCTTAAGAGCACAGTGCAATGGACCAAAAAAAAGCCTTTATTAATTAACAGGACCATTTAAAGAGCACGCAGGATGGCTACATCTCATGCTGGTAGGTCTCCAAACACTTATATTATGGGCATATGCCTAACACTGAAATGCTTTTATTTAGTTAGTTTTTAAAGAAAAAATATGTTTTGATGTTGATAAGAAGCATATTCTTAACTGATAAAAAATATTAAAGTGCTGCCCCACCTATTTAAACATTATACCTTGACAGCCTGCTAGAAGAGCCCTTGCTCTGTCCTGGAGCTGTTTTTTAAATCACTCCTCAAGAGTTAAGAACCTTATCCTGTGATATGCAAAATCAAAACAAGCTTGAAGTACTTTATTATAGGAGATCTATGGCTAAAGTATTTACCCAGGATGGGTGTGGCTCCTTCTGTGCTAAAGAAGGATCTGAACATTCCAAGAAATAGTCCTGACATCACAGCTGGCCTTTCTTCTCATTCGGAATTCAAAAATCACATGCATGTACATACACACTAACAAAATCAACAGCTTTAGCAGCAGGGAGCCCAGACACCTTTATCAGCTGAATAAAGTGGAGTAGGAAAGGGAATTGTAAAAATCCTGAAGGCATGCTATCTATTCCTTTCATTTATGATGTGTAATCTTTAAAATTTGAGTGAAGCACACGCTCGTTGACCTGAAAAGCTTAAAGCATATTTGTAAAGATGGTAAGACAACTCTTGGCTTTGCAGCCACTCATCTCGAACAGCTTAAGGCCCTCACTAATTTATATAAATGAATGCATGTCAACACATGATGAAAAAAAATGAGAAGACAAAAAATAAAAAAGGAACTCAGCATTCATAAGGAAACTTTCATATTACTACAACAGATGAAAATAAAAACCCACAACAAGATTCAAGTGTATAGTTTTAACCTTTTGTTTAAATATTTCAGGGAACACTACTATCAAACATGCCAAGGAAACATCTATTTTTATGCAATGAAAGAGTACAAAGACTAGGTAACTCATGATCACTTTCTTACCTTCAGATATTATGAAGCAAAAAAAACATAGAGAAGTCATTCTGATGATCTACTGCTGAATATTGCAGCTATTTTTAAAGTAGCTGGCTCCTGATACAGTTGACATTTAAAAAAAAGAAAGTGTTTTGTTCTACTGCTATCCTGATAAAGGACAATTTCCATATTTCTTTTCAAAGGAGTGTAAAGTGAACTAAATTAACCAACATGCTTTCCTATTTCATTAGCTGAAAACTGCTATTGCCTGTTCAAAGAAAGACAGACAGAATTCTATAGAATCTGGCCATAGTAATTCAGATGCAATTTCTGTCTTCCTTTTCTTACCTGCACAACTGTACTATACTTAATAAAATAGGTCTTAAATTTGAATGCACAGCATGAATTACAGTCCTAGTTCTCACCATCTATTCAATCTCTTTGCTCAAAAGAAACTCTATTGTAATTTTAGCTGCATTATCAGGTAGTTTAACTCCAAATTTCCCAGTTTGAATTTTCTATGTCTTCAAACAATTTCCTTTAAACACTGGATGCCAAGTTTCCATACCCTAAGTATATGAAGCATCCTCCTGAGTGTGACATGTGAGGAACTTCATCTCTTTTCTTATTCAGTTCTTAAAATATTTGCTCATATCTGCATCTTTCTTTGGAATATTTTCAAAGGGTTTTTTAATCCTCATTTTTATAAAAAAAAAATAGAAACTGAGGTGTGCTCTTAGGAATACTGCCCAGAGACTTTACAAAAAAAAATTTGTGATTAGAGTCACAGGTCATTGAACAAAAGGAAACACCAAGATGGTCCTCATACAATTAGTATTTTGTAGGCTGAGACTCTTACTTTTGGCTAAGTGCAGCTGAGAAAGTCTTGCTACACCCAAAATTCTGAACGGATTTGTCCTAGTTTTGAGTTTTGTTGTAAAATGAGACTTTACAAGGAAGAAATGTGCAGGGTACCACAGATACTTCTTTATTCTTTTTTTTCTGATCAAGTCTGCACAGCATTTTGTAAATAACCTTTTCTTGGATTCATTTATGTGGCAAGTATATAGAATTAGGAAGAATAATAGTTATAGCAATTTCTTCCAAAAAATAAAAACAAAAAACCCCCATACAACTTAAATGCAGTTTTCTTCAACACAGTTGAAACTAATGACCACATGAAAATGTCTATCTATTCTTTAAAGTATGGAAAGGTTGAAAGACCTAAGTATTCAAAACTCTCAAGAAAGATATCTTTCACTGTATGAAAAGTCACTACAATTCTTTCCTCCTTTTTGGGGGGAGTGGTGGGGGTGGTGAGCAGAACGTATAATTAAATAAATATGACATGGAATCTCCCTATGACTACAAACTGTTACAACAACAGGCCTATTAAACCTTCTCTAGTAAAATAATGTTGTGTGGAAAAAATATTTTCTCAGTTTTTACCAGAAAAGTCATTCTGATGGGTATGACTGTTGTAGCAGTAGTAAGTATAACTTTGGCATGTTCCAAGTTCAGCAGCTTCATTGACTTTGCTAAGATGACAACAAATAAAGCTCTATAGAGTCTCTTCCCAGAAATCCCATGAGTATGGCTTTGCTAAACACAGAAATCTTGGCTGGAATATGAGCTCATCTTCTACGGGGTAATAGCACACATCCAGCTCCAAAACATGCTAAAAGAACTAACTTGTAAAAGGAAGTCAAGTTAAGATTTAAACTAATGATTTTAGAAAGTATCAGTCACTGACGTGTCCATTTGGTATTCCTCTTTGCAGGCTCTCAGTTGCTTATTTTTACTAAAAAGTAATTAACTAAGTACAATGGAACGTGTTTTAGCCTATTAACCTATTTTCATGGGAATTTAAATAAACTAATTATAATTAGATCTAATGAAATCTCCAAGACTGCTGTGTTCAATTGCCGAAATCATTCTATTGCCTGTGACTATTTATTACAGTATCAGAATACATTAAAACATCCTTTACATGTGAGCTCTCAAATAAACCCCAAGTTCTGGAAGAAAGTTCAATATTTACTTTCTCTTACTATCTATTGTTCTTATATATTATTACAATGTGTAACAAAAAAGTCAAAACAAAGTAAAAAATATTGAGAGAAGAAGGATTTTAATATTAATTGTTGGAGAAAAGAGGATAATAGGCTCAAGAAAGTATCATTTAACTTGGACCCTAGAGAGACTGGAAAATTAAGTCAACAGAACTTTTTGCAGCACTTTTAAGTGGTTCAGAATTAATATTATGTACAAGAAATGTGGAAATAAATTAAAAGCCTTTCTTGCAGTAGGAAAACACAATCAGAAGACAACCAGCATTTGTGACAAAGTGAACACCACCAAAAAGACAAAAGAACAAGGCAAGGAAAGGAACTTCAAGTTTAGAATAAAACTCCATATTATCTCAAAAGACAACATAAACCACCAAGACTCACTCTTAAAAGATTCTAGAGCTCCTGGAAAAGTAACAGATCTCTTCATGTCTGCAGTTACTATTTATTATAGTTATAACAAAACAGAAGCACATAAAGCCTTTTCTTTCATTCCAAAATTCCTAGTACCTTAGTTTATTTTCTTTTAGTTTTTGTTCACTTAGGTACATAGGCTTTTTTCTTTGAATAAAGGGGAGATAATGATAAAAACTTTATCCTTTTTTCTCTTCCTGTTCCTTCTCTAATTTCAGAGGTCTTACTCTTCTTACCCTTAGTCCTTACAATCCACAATTCTTTCGCCTCTTAAGATGTTCCAAGAAGATCACAAGTAGTGCTGCCTAATATAGTCAGTAGCCTCTTCCTGGAATTCACCACTTTATGGACAACAATTCATAAAGATGGCATAAAGATGGCATTATTGAAGGCTTATTAAGCATTCAGCCATAGCCAATTTAAAACCAGATTTCAGTTTGGAACAAATTTCACTGTTACTATATTTCTTATCTGAGTAGGTACCACTCATTTCTCAATCCAATCACTTTCATATCATTTATCATTATCACTATTGCTACTCAGGGCCATTTGTGTTCTATCTCAGCTGAGAATGTCCACTGAATGATTAGCAGAGTCAATTCTTGGTAAATGGCAGTAAGACTAAATTCACTACTTTTTTCCTTCTTGGAAAGACTACTCCCTTTCTGGTACTCTTTTACACATTACTAAACCCATCTTCCTACCAGCATCCTCATTAGAAGTCTCTCCCATGAAAAAGCTCCCGCACTGGAAAGGATATTTAAATAGATTCAATGTGTCACTGCTTTATTATATTACAAATAGGCAAGTTCCTCAATTACCTTTGTGACAAATGATTTCAGACCACTGAACACATTGAGGAGGATCAGCACGCCTGTGCTGAATACCTTGAAAATTATTTCACTTATCAGAAGTTTCACTTCATTATTTTGTGCAGACAGACGTTGTCAACAGATTTTATCCACCCCATCATGTTCCTCATGTATTATTTTTTAGCTCAGAAGAGGACCATTTTCGTTTGCCTGAAACAGTAAATTTTTTTTTTTTTTTTTTGGTGTAAAATATAACAGGAAAAGTTGAAGAGGGTTCTGTTGCAAAGAGCGTTCTGTGGGGCCAAGTGGCTGCTTTATCCCCGTGTTCAGCATCCACTGGTGGATCACAAATACCAGGCTATTCCGAATAGATGTTTAACACCATGAAGGACCTGTTTTTCACTGACTAGAGGAAAAGCCCAAGCAGACTAGCTTTTAAAAGATTGAGAGGGATCATAACATTAATAAAAAAGAATTGTCTTTTTGTAGTTTCAAGACTAAGAAAGATGATAGTTAAGGGAGAGGAGCTAGAAGTCATCAGATCCATATTTTATTCTGGGTTTTTTGATACACTATGAAAACAATTTCTGCACCACAGTTGTGTAAGTTTTCTGTAGAATCACCGCTGTTTCCACTGTTTTCTTATCAGAGTCCCTCTTGTATTTACAAAGGTTATTTTAGAATTGGCTCAGCAGTTAACACAAGATTAAGAAAGGTAGTAGGAGGAAAAAACAATCAAGAAATGCTCATAAGTAAAAAAAAAAAAATGCTCCAAGGGTTCAGAAACATCATGATGCCTTTTTTTTTCATTTAACTTGTTTTATATTCTTACTCAGTGGTTCCATCTGCCTAAGTGACAGCTTGTTCAAAATCCCCACTGGTCCTTTTTTAATACAGCAGTTTTAAAGAGTATACAAAGTCTAATCTGTAATTATCAATCCTCTCCAGGATACCAGACATTGCTAAAAAAATGCTTAATTAAATTATCCCAAGATTAATAGTGATTTTTATATAACTATGGTAGTCAAACAAAACCATGAAAAAAGTATGCAATGGAAAAGGAGAAATAAACAGTATCTTCACAATCCCCCAGATACACTTACATTTCTTCAACTGAAGTCTGTATTTGAGTTCTCAATAAAATTAGATTTCTAAATTGTAACACAGTCCTTTCAAAGCACTAGAATAGGCCAAGTTTGCCTGTGAAAGCCTAAAAGAACAAATAAAGCTCTTGAGCAAGATGAGAAAAAACTAACTATAACATGTAAACACCAGCAATTTGGCCACCCACTGTTTATGTTCAGGGATTACTAAAATTATTTTAAGCAATTTGATAGCCTAATAGCTAATAGGTAATAGCTAATTCCACACTCATCCTTTGACCACGAAAAATAGCCAAAACACCAAACCAAAAACAATTAAACAAAAAAAATTTATATTTTTCCAAATAGAATCCAAGTGTACTCAGTATCTGTGAATCAATTACCAACAGATCACCTAATTAATGTAGTTTCAAAGTCCCTCTCAGAAGGAAAGGGATCCAGTCTAAAGGAAACCTTATCCTTACAGCATGTGCTAGTATGCTTCCTTTTTTCCTTCCAAAAGAAAATTAACAAAAGAAAAAAACTTCATATTTTTGTGATCTTCTCTTTGTTACATGACTTTACATTACTTGTACCTTGCATTACATCCTTTTCCTTGATATGTTTTTTGCTTCTATAAATTTAAAGACAGACATTTTATTTTACAACTTCTATGAAGAGGAGTTCCAGCATAACTGTCATTCATCAGAGACAGAAAAGATAATATGTCAAACCAGAGAGGTTCCTACTCCAGAGAACATGGACTAGATACACATTTTATATTCTGTGAAATGATGCAAAACATCTTCAGAGTAATACTACAGTTTAACAGTCTGTAGAAAGCTCTAAGGATTTCACAGTCCCAAAAGGAAGAATTTCAAAGCAGCACTGTTAACTCATTGCTTTCATGTGCAGAGACGTGACATTAGAGCAGGTAGTTAAAGGAAACATGGTAATTCCTAAGTGCTGGTGTTCTAATAAAGTCATTTCTTTTGGTAATTTTGCAGTTGTGTGTTTGGTTTCAACTACAAGAATGAGAAAAGGACCAACAGCTCTTTCTCTGAGCATGACAGTTCATGCAGAAGGCCTTGCTCAAAAGCCACAGTCCATGTTGTACCCAAAGAATCAGTCTAACCACATCAGAAAGACTAGCTTAGTTTTCAGCCCTCAAATAGATCTAAGGTCACCTTTTTTATTTGCAGAACACCAATAAAAGGCTCTGTACAACAATAATGAAGTTTTCCTGGCTATCAATAAGTTACATTACTATTAATAAACCACAGCCTTTAAAACGTGCCAAGTAGCTAAACCAAAAAATTGCAACATCTAACTTCGCAGAACACACAGTTAAAAACAGTACTCGTATATGATCCCTGTCCAATGAAAACCATCACTTGCAAGTGAAAACGCCGTAAGATTGATACCAAATCTTGCACCTTACACTCTGAGGAGTAGCTGAGGTTTGTTTGTCAGCTGGGAGAAAAGAAGGATCAGAAGGGGCTTTAGCTCTCTCTACAGCTACCTAAAAGGAAGTTGGACTGAGAGGGTGTCAGTCTCTTCTCCCAGGTAATAAGTGACAGGATGAGAGTAAATGGCCTCAGGTCCTGACAGGGGATATTTAGATTCGATATTAGGGAAAAAAAATTGGAAAGGGTTCAAAAGCATTGGAAGAGACTGTCCAGGGAACTGATGGAGTCACCATCCCTGGTAGTGTTAAAGAACTATGTGGATACATCACCTGAGGACAAGATTTAGTGGTGAACATGAAGGTGGTGCTGGGCTGACAGTTGGACTTGATGATCTTAAAGGTCTTTTCAAACCTTAATGGTTCTAGGATTATAGTAATATACTAAACAATCCTATAAAAGAAATACTGCCTAGATTATTATTATTATTATTCATGTGACAATTGCAACCATTGTGTCTTTGAATTACGATATTAATTAAAGTCATTTATATGATCAGCCTTGAAATAGCTGTTGCTGAAATACTTCTAATTCTCTCAGTCATTAATAGATTAGAAATAGTTTATCTTTGTACTGTGCCCACAAAATTAGGTAGTAGAATCTTGCACAATAGCTCTTTGGATAATAGTATCTACAAATGGGTTATTAAATATTTTGCACTTCCCAAATTAAAGGCATATCCATCTAGCAAACAGTAGAAAAATATTCTTCAGTGTTAGCAGAAAAAATGTTTAAATCCTTTCAAAACCACCAAATGTGAAAATATTTGCTAGGAGCAAATTTTTTTAAAACAAAAAACCAAAAATATATGGCTTGTGTAATGAGTATCTTTATTCTAAAACTGGGATTATTTGCAGATAAATTAATTAGGATACGAATTAGAAGTGAAAGCTGTATTTTAAAACAATAAATAAATTAAAATCTACCAGTTCATGAACTAAATATTTAGACAGCTTTCACAGCAAGCAGAATGCATTACTTTCCAAAATATTTAAGCTACGTACAACTAGTTGGCATTTCAGAAGCATACCTAGGACAAAACTATTCTCTCAGGATCAGCACTATGTTTTATTAATTAAAATAACTGTAACATTTTTAAAATTCATTGTCTTGAAACTGAGGCTTGTGAAAGACATTAAGGAATTCAGGCCAGAGTATTAAAGTAGGATAGTTCATCCCATTAACGTCTATAAATTTTACTTAAAATTTATTCATATTGGCACATTTCCAAGCAATCCATTGGGCCTCAAAGCAATGCAATCGGCCTCAGTAATTCTGTAATAAGTGTTAAACAAACATTTTAATCCAAATAATTTCTAAATAACACACATAGTTATTTGTGTAATTACAAGAATAAGTAAATGCAGACAGAAACAATCTAGAAACAAATAAAATATGATAAGTGGAAAGCAATTTCTGCTGAGGATTATTTTTGTTACATGTTTTCTATTATTTGTAGGACTGTATCTGAAAATTAATCACAGAAAATTAAAAACATGTTCATGCACTGATGAAAAAGATCCTTATAATTAATTATCAGAAATGAGAATCGATTATCACTTCAAACCATTGTGGTTTCACAGATTTTTGTGCACACAATTAAATGTAATTTATTTAAAATGTAATTTCAAAACCAGTTGACAGCCTCACTCAGCCGCAGTTAGTTACAAGACTTCAATGGTTTTGACATGTAGAATAGTACTTGAAAAGTAACAGTCTTGCCTTTCGAGACAGGTAGTGCTTTAAGCTAAACAGACATCTTGTCTGTCTCTCTCTCCAATAATGTAGGACATCTTTTCCCTGAAGGCATTTTTGCAATTCATTAATCATCCTAACTGGAAAATTTCAAAGTTAAAGCCTTATGTTTATGCAAAAAAAAGTTTATGCAGATCTAAGTACAGATACTGCTTTCAACTACTTAGAATTATATCTGGAGTAGATTCTAGTGGATTCCAAGATAGAGGGAGCCTGACCCAAAGACAACAGAAATCATTGCAGATTCTCATTGACCTCATATCCTACAAATCGTGGATAATAAATATTTCTTATTTGAAAACAAAATCTGACTTAAAATGTCACAATCTAAAAGCACTGACTGTATTTTACATACATCAAAGTAAGTAGACTTAACTTAAAACTTTCTTGTTTATTTTAAATACTGACATAGTATTTAAAATATATAAAAGAAACTCTGGTGTTTCTTTAGCTTCCAAAGAGTCTCTGAGATAATAATAATAACAATAACTTATCCCAGTTAAATAATACTTCAGTATATGCAATCACATAAATGAAAGAAAAATGCTTAGGGCAGAACTTCCATTTTACCAGCAGGAAAATAACTGGAATACACAGGGGCTGTCAAAATGGCTAGTATCAAAGGGTGATACAAATGCTCACATTTCCATTATGCAAAATCAAATTTAATCATTCCCTTTTAAATTTATAAATCAAACTGGTTTGTTTATTTTTTGGTACCTTCACAATAAAATGGAACTAAAAATCTACCTAACAAGCAGAACTGAAATCATAAAAATGCCTTCTTCCAAGGAAATTATATCTCAATTTTAAAGACTTCTTTTACTGAATATTTCTAATAGTCACTGAGAAGATAGAGATTCTTGGCCCTTTCTCAAAATTAGTTCTGTAGAGAGAACAAATTTTCATATGGGTGGGCAGAACTTGCACAGCCCAAATTCAAGCAAATATCCTAGAATTTACCTGTTTCTGACAGCTCCTAAGAATTCATGGATTCAAGACAGAAACTATGCCAAAAAAACCCCTTAAGAGTTTACGATGTTTGCAACTTCAGAACAAGCAGTACTTTCTAGGTTTCGTGCAGGCAGGGCTCACTGGAATTTCACATAATACAGAATATAATTTAAAACAGAAATCTATAAACAATCACAAGAAAAAAAAAAAGAGTACTAAGATTGCGTGCTCTTATTTCTGCCATTAGGGCCAAAAATATGGCTTTTGCTTTTGTTGGCCATTAAAGGAAAAAAAAAAAAAAAAGAACTCAAAGAGACTAGAGAGTGAAAGAAATACTGAATATGAACAAGTCAGTAATTGTGAAACCAAAGAAACAGATTCTGGATCAGATATTCAGATATATTGTTGAGAAAATAGATATTATTTAGGTATTATATTGATAAAATAGGAAAATTGATACTAGACTTTAAATTACATTAAGACTGCCTAGATGGGATATTAAAGATTTTTTTGCCTGACCTGTATTCATTCCTGTTCCAAATGCATGTTACCTGCAAATACAAAATAATGAGAAAAAATTTGTTAATTATAATATTTAGCTAGTTAGAACCTCTACAGATTTCCTTAAAAAAACCTAAACAGGGCCAGTAAAGTTGGTAGAATAGAGGATGAGAAGAGCTGCTGTGACTTTGAACTTATTTCTGTTGAAGTGAAAATTTACATTTCAATTAATTCATACCAGTGCTGTAATCTATTCACAGCTTTCAAAACCATTGAGATTCTTTTCCTTTTACATTTTGTATTGAAATACCTTGATTAACTCAAAATTCCACAATTACTTTACAGACAAGTCTTCACTTTAGTACTGCATAAATAAAAGGCTGGCAAAATCAATATGATAACATCAATAACAGAATATGTGCTTTTTATTTATACTTCAAAGAAGAGATTTTAATAAATTAAATGCATGTCAGAATTCGTAAAAAATCTCTGCATCAACATGATTGTATTTCTCCTTCTCTTCCTTCCTTTCTGCCTCCAGATGTATGCTTCTATCTATTTCCTGATTGACAAATTCTTTTCATTATAATGTTAATGTATTACATCAGCGTTGATAGCACATGCATGGAGGAGAAAGATAAGTGATATATCTTGGTACCTTTTCCTGTGAAATTACATTAGCCTTCTGGGATACTGGATAGGATGAAGCTGCAATTTCGAAGATCATTACACTGCTTATAACCCTTTGTATTTATCTTCAGTGCAGCTAAAACTTTACAGAAAATCTAATTTCTCTGAAGCTGCATTAATGTCAAACCACCACTTTTTGTATGCCAGACTTCATTCCAACTGACAGGCAATGCACAAAAGGATCTAATATCAATCACAGGGAATCATATAAAAGCTAAAGGTTTGGCATTATTTGGCAAAGAATTCAACCAATCCTCTACTTCTAAATTGCTATGGGATCTTAGTCCTTCTATCCCATTTGTGTTTTATTAAGCAGAAAGATGAAGTGTTGAGCAATGCAGTCAAAGTTGTGCTTAATCTTTCCTCATTTTCTTACCTCCTGGGAGGTCTTTTATGACTGATATTGGTAACTTTTTCAAGCTCAGAAAGTCACTTTAGAGGAAATGTACAGGGCATGCCTAAAGGAGGAAAAGAAATCCAGGGACCAGCTAGTATTCCAGTCAAAGCAAAGCAGAAAATAGAACCTCTCTGTCTATTCACACACCACTTTTAAAACTGAAATAAAATCCCACAGTAGCAGCAACAGTGAATGTAAACTGTCTTCTCATTGATCTGTGTCAGTGACTGACTACTACGTCAATAACAAGCTTAAGATTTCAATTATAAACATTAAAAATGTACATATTTTTATTGTATAAAAGTAACAAAGCCTGTCCATGACTTTTAGAATGGTTTCCATTTTTTTCACTGGGTTAATTAGAAATAATATGAAATTTCATAAGAGTTTTACTTTTTTTTAACTTCCGTATCTGTCTTTGATGATAGCAGATCTTAAGATTCTCTTCTGACCAGAGTAATACTCAAGCGGCAAGTTATACCCTGTGTCAAAGGGATTCCAGCTTTCCATCAAAACAAGAAGCTTTTAGCATTACCAGGTGTCTTCAATAGAAAGAACTCTATTGAGTGCAACAACAACAACAACAACAAAAAATCATAGAATGGTTTGGGCTGGAAGGTACCTTTAACAATTACCTAGTCCACCAGGCCCTGCCACAGACTGCGACATTCTTCACTAGATCAGGCTCAAAGTCCCATTCAACCTGACTTTAAACACTTCAAGTGACAGGACACCCACCACTTCTCTGGACAACCTGTGCCAATGCTTCAACACCATTACTGTAAAATATGTCTTCCTTAAGTCCAATCAAAATCAACCCTCTTGTAGTTCAAGACCATCGTCCCTTGTCTTAACACTACAGGGTCGCCATCTTTCTTATAAGAACCCTTTAGTATTGAAAAGCTGAAATGACATCTTTCTGGGAACCTTCTCTTCTCCAGCATAAAGAATTCCAACTGCCTTAATCTCTCCCAATAGGAGAGGTTTTCTATCCCTCTGAACTGTTAATTAATTTTGACCTAAGTTTTATCCAAATGGCTATCTTTTGTCTATTACATGATGATAATATGAGCCAATCATGTTGAACTGATTTGATTTTCTCCATAAGGACACTTTCATCATAGAGTCTTAGCTTCTCTTATTAATGCTTGATATCATCTTCCAAGCAAGAGCAATATCTTTATATCTTACAGCAAGAAATACCTTGAACTGATGAAACTTGACCTATTGCACGAATATGTACGTGTAAGCTTCTTTAAGTCAACTTTACAGTAAAAGAAAGACAGTCAAGTTATTAAAGAGGAGGTGGAGTTCATCTCTAGTAAATAGGTGAAGCAGTTCAAAGAAGCATGTCTATATGGCACTTAATTATGGGACACGATTAATGGTGGACAGTTGGAGCCTACAACCTTGGGTATCATTTCAGTCCTAAAGGATTCTATGATTCTAGAATTTCCTGTTTCCCTTTGCTGAATTCAAGGAAGTATTGAGCTCACTAGTTTTCAGATGTTCACAGAGCTAAGTCAAGGGACTATAGACATAATATATAAGACAGGAAAATCTGACTAGATATAAGGAAAAGTTAAGACATGAGAATGGTGAAATACTGGAGAACTAAAGAATTTGAATCTTTATAAACGTTTGAACTTTGATGGGGCTAGCCCTACAGAGTCAGATCTAACTGGACCTGCTACGAGCAGAGGGTTGGACAAGAGGACCTCCCTCCCACTCTGAGCAAGTCTATGATTCAATTTGCAATGCAAATTACAGGAAAAGCTAGTACAAGCATTAGCTGGCAACATTTCTCACAGGCCTGAATATACATCAAAGCAAAACTTCAAAACAAATATCAAGGAATATTAAGTAGTTCTGTGTTTCTTTTCAAGTGTCGGGTTAATTTCTTTCAAGTCAAATGACTCATCTATGACTGATATGTGTATGTCATGTCACCTATCTCAAGCACTGAAAAAGCTCAAGTTTCTTCATTAGCCTACTTTTAAAATGGAATTTTTCAAATTAATATGTAAAATATGCACACATAAAACTTCATACTGAAAACTGATAAATTCAATTTCTTGGAAGAATTGGTTACTTTAGTTACCAGAGAGGCAGTTTAAGACCATTTCTGTACAGCAGCAAGTACTGAATTTTTTGTTTCTATAACTTTTACTTCTGCATTTCTGCAGAAGAAACAAAGCAAAGTCCTTTAGTAAATATGCAAACAAAACATTTTGGGATGTGAGATACTAACACTGGTGTATTTCCACAAACAAAACAAGGGAAATTTGAATTAGACTACAGGATCTATTGTACAGAAATGCTCAGAGCTTCTACCTGGAACTAAAGCCAAAGGAGCTGTGCTTGAACATACTGAAATTACATACTGATAACTGTAAATATTCCCTGTTCCAGAAGGAATATTTATCTTTAGCTGATACTTCAGACTTAAAATCCTACCACTCATACTTTGTCACTGTGAGAGTAAGGATGGAAATGGGAATCTTACCTTTCACGATAATATAAAAATAAAGATTGTGAAGCTTTTGGGTACCATAAAGATAATTGTTATTAAAAAAAAAGGTAAGGCAAAATAAGAATTCTATAGAGCAAAACACAATACTTATAAATGAATGAGGAATGTACAAAGTAATCAATAGGAAAAAAAAAAAAATTAGCACTTACTCTCTGAACTTTGCCAATCCTAGGAAGTGAGTTTAAAAAAAATTTTAAAATTAACAACTCTCCATGGAAATACTACGTACATACAGAATAATATATTAAACATAAACAGAGGGGGCAAAGATGTGATACAAAGTCGATATACAGCTAGAATTATTTCCAATATTTCCTAACTGTGAAATCCTTAATTATATTATTTTGTTATCAGGGTGGTTATAAAGGTCCGATTATACTATTTCACTTCACTAATATCATTTACTCAGAGAAATATCTTCCATAACATGACATTTGAGCACCACCTATTTTGCTTAACTTTTAGCACTGATTCTCTACTACCTGGAATTGTTCCTATTGTGAGAACACCAAAATAATTAATATGCAGACAGTAGGCAAAACTTACATTAATATTGCTTCTCATTTTCTTACAATTGCTGACTAATATTATCCTTCTGCTTTTCAATCTTCACAGCTTGAATTAATACTAATTAAAAACTGGCACAGGCTTTATTCACAAATATTTAAGGAGCCAAATGAAAGCCTTGAATTCTCACAGATGAAAAACTCAGTAATGCTCTGCAATATCTTCTAAAAACCTGCAAGCAGTAGACAGCATTCTTTACTCTTTCCAATATTGTTTTCTTACAACTTATTTGAGGAATAATCTAGAGGTGGGTCAACTAAGCATTTAGAAGTACAATTAAATTCTGATGTCTTCAAAATATGGCTTTGCTTTCTAAATGAACTTGTTAAAACTTTTAGAATAACCAAAATATTTATATTTTCTATAAAATCACTTTAGAGTCAAAGTAAATTATTTTTATAAAATCTATAATCTGTTTTCAAGTCTAAACTACTTTCTAAAAAATTAATAACCATAACATGTATTAGAATACAAACTGCTTATACAAAAAAATAAAATATGACATTCAAGAATGTTTTAAAGAACTATGCTTCTAACATAAATAGTTCTGATAGACAATTATTATTAAAATTAATTCTCTATCATGGACAACTTCATTACTGGAAAAATATACTTCTTATAAAGCAGACTGCAACCCTGTCATGTATACTTTTAAAAAAAGAAAACTTTAGAAAGACCAGGAGTTTGACCAAAAGGCAGCTGTAAGCCTCAAAAGCATCTCTACAGTGGATACAGAAAAGTAATAAAATATTACACAGGAAACACCTGCCAAAATAGGCAAGAAGCAGAAAAGGAAACAAAGATACTTTTTGAAATTCTTTTAATCTAATCTGCAGAAATACTGCAATATCACAGCCTTAATTATGGTGCTAGTGAATAGCACTAAAAAAAGACCAGAATTAAGGTTGAGTATCTTAATAATGCTTTCATCTAAACACATTCAAATGTCACATTTAATCATAACAGTTAATTTTCCTTAATAGTTAGCTTGACATCTCTCTAAAACCTCTTTATCCTATATTACTAATCCCATATCAACCCATCTTTCATTTTCATACAGTTAACATTTTGAATATATACAAAACCACAAATATTCACTCACAAATGTAAGCTTCAGATTAATGGTACAATTATCCAAACACCAAAGGTTATTTTACGTAATACCAATTATTTTCCCAGGTTTTCCTTTTCAAATTTTAAGTAATTTTTTCAAACTCTAAGCAAAAGAATCTGAATTTTTTTTTTTTTTTTGCATTTAGAAGTTATAAATTTTTTGGAAAATCATACATACGGACAGTCACTTTTTGTTTCCATTAAGGTTCCAGAAAGATAGTCTTTTTGCCCAGAGATGCATGAGAAATAAAAACTACAATGCAAGGTAAAGATTTTAGAATTTTGCCTTATTCAAATTTATAGACCCTCTCCTCCCTTGTGTGCTTTAATTTAAAAGATCTAAAGCCTCTAGTAAGTTGAATAAATCATTCCTAAAAGATCATTTGTTTTACCAAAAGCACACAGAACTCTATAAAAACAAAAGACAATTAGTTAATTTATTAGCCACTGAATGAAATCTGTTATTTATGTAAATCTTGCAGAATAATATTTAGTATGCATTCTCTGAAGAAAGGGAAGACCACAGAGCTTCAAAATTAAAAGAAAACCTTGTAAAAGAAACAATGAAATAGCTGGATTCCAATTCGCACATAGAATAAATCAGGTACAATTTTCTATTCATGACAGCTTATTTTTAGATCAAATACAAAATCCTTAAAATAAATTCTACTCTTAAAGAAATAAAATAGTATACACTATACTGTTACAATTCCTATTTACTAACATAAAACCCACCACCTTTATCTACTTTATCCACTGAAGCATAGCAGTATTTCTTAAAGCCACAAATGAAACAGGTTCCATTTTTACTTATATAATGGGAAGATATGGTTACCATTTCTGAGTAAATTAATTAAAAAAAATTGGCACAAAATAAACACAATATTTCTTTCTTCTTTAAAAAAAAAAAAAACAAAACAAAAAACAAAAACCAAACAGCTTTTCATTAATTTTTAAGATTTCCTGGCCAAGAAAATATTTGCTAAATAATATTTTCAAGTCAACTAAAACTGTAATGAAGTAGGTGAGGAAGATAAATCTCTGCAATTTTTTAAATGTTTTATTACTGTGCATGTTGAAAAGAATAAGATGTAGATTCAGCTAATTTTCAGCACTGCTCAAATCTGTCGTGACTTACAGAGAAACGCTGAAATAATCTACTGGTATCTGCTTCTTGAGAATATTGTTTAGGATTGAAACAAGCTCAAAGACATGTTCAAACAACAATTTCCCTGTGTTGTTGAACTGCTAGCCCATTTCCAGATATGATTTTTTGCAAATGATGTCTAGTCTTATTAATTTATAGTTGCTTCTATTTAATTACCATGCATCATTTGAACTGAACTATAATAAAGGCAACAAGACTCTACCCTGTGTAATGAACCTTCCACATTTTACCTACTGTCCTAGCAAAGCCCATCTGGAAGATCACAGGACTTCTCTACGAAAACTGAAGAGGAACAGCTCTCCTGCACTGCAATCAGAGGAAAAGTTACAGCTTTTGTCACTAGTTGTTTCTGATCTAGCAAAGTGCATAAAAGTCAGAATGGTGGCCTTAAAAGCAATAAATTGCAATTATCTAAATCAGTTTTACCACTTTCGCGGAACATCCCTCTGTGATGGTCTCTAACCTACTCCTCCCAGGAGCTGAAAGGCATAAAATGAACAATAGGTCACTGCAGGTTGTGAAGGTGGTTTGAGTAGAATATTGCGATGTTTGGACAGACACGCGGGGTGCCTCTGCCTGATGCAAGTCCATGAAACATGCCTTCATAGGAAGCAAATAGAAAATATTTTACAAAAGCAATTTATAAAAATAGGTAAGATCACATATTATGGAATTTGAATTACTTTTCTGCTAAGTAGGCCACATCAACATTATTTTTCAGAGGCTATCTTACAAATCGTGCAATTTTTTTTCTTCCACGGTTATTCTGAAGAATCCTACTACTCCTCATTTAACACAGTGCATTTCTGAGCAAACACTTCAGTTCTCAGTTTTAAGAACTTGTGTGGGAGAATTCAGAGTATACTGGTTAGGTTTTACAATGGAAACTTACAAAAATGCTAAACATCTACAGATCGTTGTTTGAACAGCTTGGCACTTCAGGGGAGAAAGTAAAAGGGCTTTCTCTCAACAGATGCAGGTCACAGTGAAAAGCTTGTCAGGGAGAAGTGCTGATTAAACCAAAAAGTAATTTTTAAAGCAGAAATTCTATAAAAATAATCCATCCAAAGGGTTCAGCCCTCTGAAGGAGTAGGAGAATACACCTTTCCACTCAACTAAGGATTTACTTCAGCTCTCATACTCAGCTTTATAATGAACTTTAATTGTTAATATTTAAGTGATTTTAAGTGAGAAGACAATATATTACTTCTGGTTGCTTCTTTAGGTCTCTCCTCCCATGATGTTCTGTCTGTGGTTTTGTTCCTAAATTCCAGCCAGAATACCTGCAATCCCCTAGCCCCTACAATAATGCTGATCAGGAAAAAAACCCAAAAAACGAAAACCAAGAACAGAACCAAAATCAACCAAACAGAAAAAAGACCCCAAGAAACACTACAGTTTGGAGATGACAGTGCTTACAATACAACTTTCCTTCTACATTCATTAAGTTCACGCTTAGAATACATACAAGTTTCCTTTGGACTGAGACATACACACAGCCAGGGATTTCTGAACAGAGGTCCCTCTCTTAGTTTTCCACATTAAAATCTTTCTACCTGTTTATGAAGGTACAGGAGAGGCACAGAAAAGAGACAAATACGGTGATACAGACACTATGACAGATAAAATGCAACTTAACTTTTAAATACTGGAATGAATTTTTATTTTATGATCTATTAATGGACCAAAACATTCAAAAGTAGGAAAACACCCTTCTGAAAAATAATACTCAAAGTGTTCAGACAGTTTCTTCTGTATAAAATATGCAATCATCTTACTAACTATTGTAAGCCAAGTCAAAATGGTTTTACTTCTTGTTATCATACACACACTTTCAAACTATTTAACAAAAACAAAACAGGAAAATATTTGTGACAGGCAGCATTTCAAGTGCATCTTTAATCAAGGTACCTATGTTTATTTCAATCTAGAAAATAACTTGCATACAGGTATAACACAGTTTCCTTGTAAGTTCTTACTCACATTCATTATTTACTAATGAAAAAATCTTTCCCTAACTCCCTCTCCTTTGACACATGAATAGAACACTTTATTCTTAATTGAAAACTGTAGTCAGAGAAGAAATCAAACGGACTTGTTTAGTAACAGGAACTTCTTCTAAAGCATCATTATAAACTAAATTGAAAGTCCATTTTTCCTAAATATGAAATCTACTATTGTTATTCCATGTGAGATGTTCCTCAAATGGGTTTAAGAAAAAGAAATAGAAGTCAGCTTGAATGTGTTTTTTTCCAGAAGTCTGGACTCACAGATATCATATCAGATCTGAGGCATACATTCGAGATATATTATTTCCTCATTAAATCAAGAATACAAGCATAAGCGAAAACAGTACTAAATGGGCTTCCTCTATTCTCTGAGAGTATTTTCACTGAGGGGAAACTAATAGCGACTATTTTAATGAATTAATTCGTATTGATTTTACAGTTCTTCATACAAACACCATGAAAAAATCCCCTCACTTTCCCGCAAACACAAATATTATACTCCCTGTGCATTCCACAATTCATAAAACAAGCCAAAACAGAAACATTACAATTTGCAGTATTTAGGAAGAGAAAATATCTCAGGATGAGCTACACATCTAAAATATTATGCAACAATAATCTGCCACAATATATTGTAAATTTACAGTACTTCCTACTACCACAGCACTTAAATCCAAACCAAAATATTTCAGTGCCATATTTTATTGCATTAAGTTCTTGACTAAGTTCTACATAAAGCCAAGAAAGTATCCTGAGATACTATAAATAAAAATCTGTCTCTGAAGACAAATCTATCTTCTTCTATGCAAAATTGTTTAGGTTAAAAATTTAGTTACATAACTGTTTTGATGTTATGTTTGATTTGGAATACCCCAGTATAATCAGCGCTGTTTTATCTTCAGTGCCCAGCACTCCAGGCACCTAAATGTGTCTTCTCACTCTCTGAGGCTCAAGTTTCCTGCACTGAAATGCTTACAAACTAGAGGTTTGTATTCTACCATGGAAAGAAGAAAATTTTAGAGCTGTTGAAAGCATTTGCAGAAGAGCAATGTTTGAAAAGCATTTTTTAATGGCCACCTTATTATCACTGGTATTTTTGAAGCCTTGCTGGAGATAGAACAGGACCTTGGACTCAACTTATATGAAATTGACATATAATTTCATAATTTTCAAGAGTTAAAATGAAAGCAGACAATTTTAGAAACAAATGCCCCAAAAAAATCGTAACAGTTATTTAAAAGTTTTCTTTCTCTGAAATAAAACTGCCATCAGATACTGTTTTCCTCATCCCTTTTAGACTTTGGATTCCGAGCCAGGCTTGCCTTGTGCTCTCTCTTCCCATCCCCAAAAGAAAAAGTCTATTTTTGAAGAAACCACGACCTTAATGACAAAAGAATACCAGGCTGAAAAGAAGTGGCTGAATTATAGAAGCCACCAGCCAAAATTGTTGGATGATGACATCTTTGTCAGAACCGATGGAGAATCTTTCTACAGAAAGAACAGTAGTTTTGATAAAATCACAATTTTAGTCACTGTCCTCAGACAAAAGACAAAGCTACAGTATAACTTTTCTATCACAGTGATTATGCACATTAATGGAATTACTAACTTTTAAATTAGACTGGACTTCCACTGTATAATTACTTAAAACAAGTTATAATTAAAGTCTGCACATGCAACTAGACTGAACCTTATAATATTGAGGTACTGGCATTTACTGTACTCTAATCTTTAAAACGAAGATACTACACTTCACATTACACTAATACTCAAGTGTCCTCACCAGTCTCTTCTTCCTGTAAGTGTTTTCTGGCAACTTCTGAAGCTATTACCCACAGGTTTTAAGAATGAAATCCATGATTTTACTACCATAAAAATTGATTTTCTAAGCTATGATTATATGTATATATCCTTGTGAACAGCAAGGTAAGATTCCAATTTCATATGACTCTGTATATGGAAATGATATGACCTTAAAATTGCTGCAAAATGTTAAAAGAGAACTGACACTGAATTAAGTACAACACTTCTATGTCTTCAAGCATTCTGTCTAATGTGATTTTCTTAAAACAATTAGTTATCTTTCCAATGTCTTTTTTATCCTGCTGTTTTCAGCTGTGTTCCGTATTGACTTCTCCATAAACGTACACTTACTATTTGTTGCTGATGAAACCATCAGCAAACAAATTGAGCTACAGAGAAATTAATATAAATGGACAATTAAGTATCTGCATTGTTTTGTTATTTTTCATCTCCTTTATTTAGGTCACTGCAAGTAAAGAATAACTTATCTCATTATCAAGAACCTATAAAGAACTTCATGTCTGAATAAAAAAAAGATACAATTTATTACATATTTGAAAGCATTTTCTCAAGAAAAAGTTCAAACATTCTGTTAGCTTTTATACATAATACAGTTTTCGTATAATTTTCAAATACCATTACTGCTAACTAGGAGAGATCAAAATACTTTTATTCATTTTGTCTATGGGTTTTACATCTAAATGGCAGATAGTTTTGACTTAGATTCTTTCATTATTACAGTAAAAAGTGTTTACTTCAATTCTTAGGTCACAAAACCCAACGATTTCTCCTGTCATAATCACAAAATTTAGTACTATCACTGTTCCCCTCCAGAAAGCAATAAATAAAAGAGACATAACCAGGTTGGCATAAAAAAACAAAAAAAAATTCCTTGGCACCTGTACTCTTTACTAATTCATTAACAAAACCTTTTTTTGCAAAAACACTCTTGCAGAAACTCTGGACTTTTTAACTCTTGTTATTAAGCTAATATCAATGCTGAAGGGTAACATTTATTTTAAACTGTGAGACTGACTGAATTGATCTCAGGGTATAATGTACAGTAAAAAGTTAACGTTCAACATAAAAGAAACAAATCACTGCATCTTGCCATGCTGGAGTAATTGTCAGCTAAATCCATGACCTCTTAATATGAAAATACCTGCAAGATTTATTTTTTTAGGTTTCAGTCATAAGTCAAAGCAGAACAATAAGAAGTGAATTGGGAATTAATTCACCTTCTACAGTGAAAGTAGACAAAACAGGAAAATATTACATGGCATTATATAGTAAATAATTCATGACTTATTATACTTAAAGAGTATGATAGAGGATGGAAGGGTGTCTGAAAGAGATGCACAGGATTTAAATATGCTTTCTTCTAGACATTAGTGTTAGCAACAATAAAAGGTTCACTTTCTTAAGGGCAAGCGAGTAAAAACAACCCATTATCTTTTATGGATATTCTTCCAGCTAGAGCAGTATCTTCTGTTGACTATCTTTCAAACATTTGATCATTTGAAAAACTCTATAAACTACATACAAAATTTTTAGTGTAAGACAGACTTCACACAGTAATAAACATTATACATAACTGCATACATTGGAAAACATTACAATTTCAATGTAAAATTATCAAATAAAGTACTCTGCAAGAGTTGATAGCGTATGTTATGAATAATACTTAATGACTACAGAAAGCTTGCATTTCATAAATTTTTTAAATAAACTTTGTACTAGCAACTGAGACCAGCGCATAACCTATCATCGTTGCTTATTTGCACTCAGTTGTAGAAGACCTGACTTGGAGACCAGAGGAAATAAGAAGCTGTTGTTGAAGCCCAAACTGTAACAATTACACACAAAAGTGTATGGAGACTGACAATACACGGGCACTGTGATCCTCAACAGCTCTTTGAAAGAGATCAAATGTGGTCACAACCTGAATTTTGAGGAAGAGTGACCCAGTAGCCAGAGATCAAAAGACTTTTATATGCTCAAGATTCATACTTGCAATTAGTAACCAAAGCATCAATTTTCATACAGTTCTTCCTAATGGGGAATATCACTGAGACAATCTTGCATCTCTTTTTCAACAGTATTTCTGCTTTCCTAAATATTTCTACATCGAGATAAAGGTTCTTAACAGAATGCTAGGGCTTTTTTACTGAAGTACACAATGACAAGAAAATGCAAAAGAGAGCAATGAGGAACCGTTAATCCCACAGCCTTATGTCTATACATTATCATGTAAATGGCTGTGGTTTTTTCCTTATCGTTAGATTATTGACCATTTTTGTACAATGGATTGTGTCATTACATCTAATTACATAATCAGAGTGAATTCAAGTAGCCACTAAATGAGAATATTTAATTACCTATGATTTATTGAGTTGTAAAGTACAACGGACTATAGACGAGAAACAGGCTAAGCAATGCATCTTGTTAAGGAAACTTTCCTGTCTGACCATCCAGGAGACACTGCAGGAGTCACTCTCCCAAACATCTGAAACTTTACTGCTGAGATTGAAGCTCTTCACAGCAGGGCAGCTCCAGTGAAGCAAGAGGGCTCCACTTGACTCCCTATGTACTCCACAGTCAGTCTCAGACATTTTCCTTAACAGTTTGGAACACATCTGACAAATGCCTTTTCTTTTCTGAAAGTAACAAGTCTGAAAACAAGGTAGTAGTGAAGCAGTAGTGCAGTGAAGATGTAGAAAGGAAATGGATTTCTGCAAAAAAAAAAAAGTTAGGGAGACAAGAGACATGGACACCTTTCTCTCTACTGTTTGTTACAGACTTCTGTGAAATAAAACACGAGAACAGATTTAAAAAAATAAACAACAAAAAACCAAAAAAAACCCCAAACAAAACAAAAAACCCCAAACAAACACCAAAAAACCCACAAAAAAACCCAAAAACCAAACCCAAACAAACAAAAACCCAAAGAAAACCCTTTATAAAATCCTAAATACATTGAAGGAGGAACAAGCATCCCCATGCCTGAGGCATATTCCATTTTAAGCTTTATCACTGCTCTTTCATAACAACTGTTCCTCCCCGTTCACCCAAAACCAGCTTCCTGTCTTTCTTTCCAGCGTGTCATGCTCAGTCACAGCTGGAGAATTAAAAAAAAAAAAAAAAACAAAAAAAATAGCACTCCAGAAACCTCTTACAAATATTTTTATTTTAATAGAAGCATATATGTCATTTTTATGCCCTCCACAGAGCTCTCCGACATAAAGACACAGTAGAGAAGCTGTGTTTTTACCCATAAAGGTATAATGTGAAGAACTGAGGAACATTATTCCTTATATATTTTAATCACTGTGGGTTTTGAATCACAAGAGAAATTGAGTGCAGCAACCCCTAAAGACAGACATTTCTTAAGAATGAACTCATTACACATTTCTGAGCATTAAGTTACAGCGCTTCATTTCCTTATGTACTACCCTTCTACAAGACAAAAATAAATCTGTGGAAGATCAGATTTCTTATACATATATATTGTTGCTATTGCTTATCATGACATGGCTCTTTGACTGAAGATTAGCCCATGTAAGCTTGAATGACTATGTACAGTATGCAGTGCCACTGACATTTTTTTCCACCTTATAAAACAAAATTTTTCTGATAATTAGACTAGCCTACCTTGTTTGAAAAGCTTTCAAAACAATGTCACAACTAGCTACTTTGCTTGCTACACTCAATCATACTTTTCTATTTTCAAACTTTTACCTACATTTAAATGTTCTCCTGCTTACACCATTTACAACTCCATTCAGTCATTTTCTTGGTTCGCAGTTCTGTGACTGTGTCAAAAATCAGCCATCAAATTGCCATACTTTTCAGTGCTAAATCAATACAAATTCACAATAATAATCTGGAGACAGACAACTCTGATTGTTCCTAATGTTTTTATATAATCCATTTCTCTCCAGATCAACCAGACTGAATTTTCCTTATATTGCGTCACTCAAGTGTAGTTACATGCATAGTTACCTACACTTCAACAACTCTGAAGGAAAAAAAATTTAGTAATATTGGGATGTATTGTACAGTTTCCCCACATTTAAATTAATATTGAGTAGTTTTGCTTCAGTAACATGATATAGTCATAGAATCATACAATCATTCAGGTTGGAAAAGATCCAGTGTTTCAAACTATTTATAACAAGATTATATATTGTCAGCCTGAATTTGGAGAAACAATTGACATATAAAACCACATGTTCTTGGGAACAAATGTACAGCTTATATTACAGAGAATCCAGTTTCTTCATTAAAGTACAAATTTATTATACTTAAATTTAGGTGCCTTATACCAAATAATGTGTTACTAGTATATTCTGTCCACTTCAACAAAAAGTTTTTGACAACATATTTTCCTGGTTGTTGTTAACACATGCCAGGAGGAAAGGGCTAAAACTGGAAGACTGGGGAGGAGAAAGAGCTGTTTTTAGAATTGTTTTCACTCAAGATGACCTTGCAGCTGGGGGAGTGCTAAGAATATTCAGTCTGGGAAAATTCACTGTTTCTGTTTATCTTGAGAAGTCACGTAATAGAATGCTGTAAAAGACCTAAAAAGCATTCTTCACAGGCCTAGTAAGGGAGGGAAGGGAGATAAGCTTGGAGATCACAAAACATCGCCTTGTGAAGAACTGTGCCTGCAACAGACCTTTCTGATATGCGAGTCAGGAAACAGCCTGAGCGTTTTTTGCCCCTGCTAAGATGACATAAGCTTAGCAGTGTATGTGTCCCTGTTTTGCCAGTGAAATAATGGAATAAATCTTTTCTTCACACTTCAGCTGTGGATCATGGCCATCTTGGTGTTACTTGCATATATTTGGTTCACAGAATACATCACAGTCAAAACCAAAAATGTATCAGCCCAGAATTTAAATAAAATATTAAAAGATTATATTCTGAAAAACTATCACAGTACAATAAGCAAGCAAAGATTCTCTGCAAAATCTTAAGGAAAAGTTTAAATAAAAGTCACAAATATACCTTTTGATGTTCTTTATGCACCCTGTAAACCAGTCTGTTATCCCCTTTTCTGTGCCACCCTGCCTTGCAAAAGCTATCTTTTACTTCCTGCTCTTATCCTTATCTCAAATTCACATCTCCACTTACTTTTCTACAGACTACAGCAGAACTTCCCAGAAATGCAGACTAAATGGTTAAAATGGTAGAATTATGATCCCACCTATTCACTACTCTTATCCTATTACCTGACAATTTGTTTTGCTTAGCATCCTTTCTTCTGCCTAACATGCTTCCTTTATACAGTGCCAAGGAATGTTTGTCTGGTTCAAACTGGGCTTATTTTTCTTCCTCAGAAATGCTCCATCCTAGCGTTAACTAGAAATGATGTTTACGTGAAGGAACAGGTGTTTCTCTTTAAACATACCCAAGACTGACCAACTCAATCCAAACTGTGTCATGCCCCTCACTGTTCCTTCCCTTCTCCAGCCCTCACTCCTCTGCAAAAGCTGCTATAATTCAAGTTAAACCTCACAATGAACCCATTTCTCTAGAACTTTTGGAAATATTCAAAATTGTCATACACCTTCACATGATACTTCAATGTGATTTTTTAAAACATTTTTTGATACATTCTACTCCTCCTTACATTACCAATAACTTAAAACCAAATCCAGCTTCTTTTATACCCAGATCTAGCTCCCATAGCCTTTCAATTTTTCCAGTATTTTCCCAAATACTATTTGATCTCCCAAAATTTCTCACCATAGCTTGGCCCTGTTTGTCAACGTCACTAGATATTGCAGTTGCTTTGGAATTTTGTTTTAAACACATTTGTATTTTGTCATTTAACCTTAGCTGGCAAATCTATATGCCTAATTCAAGTATGTAAATTCCTTCTGCACCTTCAGTTTAAGGAAAAAAAAAAACAGAACCCAATTGATTCAGAGCATCCATATTACCAGCTTCTTTATTTCAGCTGATTTACTCCCATTTGAAGCAACTTTCTTTCTAAGACTTTGCTAAGACTTCACAGTGTATCAACTGCCAGCATAGGAAAGAGGCGATGGGCAGAAACTGATGCACGGGAAGTTCCACCGGAATGTGAGGAAGAACTTCTTTACTGTACAGGTGACTGAGCATAGGAACAGACTGTTGAGAGTCTGTGGAGTCTCACTCACTGGAGATACTAAGGAACTGTCTGGACATCATCCTGTGCCCTGTGCTCTAGGATGACCCTGCTTGAGCAGGGAGGTTTGCCCAGATGACCCACTATGGTCCCTTTTAACCTGACTAATTCTGTGATTTCACTGCAATTTTAGACATTTTCCAAAACTAGTATGATCCTACCATGTGAGAAAGTCTCTAAAGAGCAGTAGGTAATTGGAATCAAGTGACACTGCTAACATGTTACATAATTATACATATTTACAAGAGTTTTTATTTAGTAATTGTTATTATAAAATTACTATATAAATAATCTCATTTTTATATATCAATAGCTATAAAATTTCTATATGAAGTTTATATTTGGGGTACATTTTTGCCACTTTTTA
Source organism: Dasyornis broadbenti (assembly GCA_013397935.1). Classification (NCBI taxonomy): domain Eukaryota; kingdom Metazoa; phylum Chordata; class Aves; order Passeriformes; family Dasyornithidae; genus Dasyornis; species Dasyornis broadbenti. The sequence goes on along the minus strand of VZRN01006613.1, from coordinate 1,967,152 downwards.
GAAAAAGCTGACTACAAACCAACATTTACCTATCACTGGCAACACTAAATGTTCTCCTGTTGATTTGCTGGAAAAAATTTCATATGAGACATGGCTGTTTCACCATTGACACCAAATATTTTAAAAATTAAGTACTCCTCATAAATATCAAATTGTGTCCTAACTTAAAGTATTCTGTTCACTGCTGTCCACAAAATATACAATAATCCAATAGCCATAACAGAAGTGTAAGCATCAGCATTATAGATCAATCTATCTCACCTTCAAACACTGTTCAATAGAAACTGTTTTCAGACCTGGAATACATGTCAATGCACGACCTTGATCAGACCTTCGATGCAGCATTAAAATGTTCACTCTATCATTTAGCAGCATCCTTGGACTAAGACACTGAATTTGAAGTTGTTGTCGATGTACTTAACAACTTCAAAACTACAACTTTTTTGGAGTTGCACTGCATACAGTATGTAGTATTCAGAGAAAAAAACCAAACATTTTCATTTTCTCTATGAAGAGAACTAGCGTTGTTTACTATGTCCGCCACTAATCTGTAACAAGTATCAGTAATTCTAACCTTGGTTTTAGATAAAGAGAAAGAAGGTGGGGCTTGTCCTCTCTCTTTGCTTACCACATTTATCACAGAATGTAAGAAATGTCTTAAAATACATCCCATGTGAACATTTTTCCTTATCTCAAAAAGCCATAAAACAGCCACATTATTAAAATGAGGCATATAAATCCAAATATAATTATCTCAAATTCTATCAACTATTTTCCCATTAAAATTATTTCTAATGTATTTACATATAGAAATTAATATATTTATCTTGTATATCTATCTTTAAATATGCATTTCTGAAAATACAGCTGTAATCCTGTTACAGTGTTTAACGTCCATTACTAATCTGGGAATCCCAAAGTTTCATCATATAAATGTAACACTATAAGATAATATGGTCTTTTGAACTGCTACAGAATTTGACTAAATAGAAGAAAGATTTCTTATACAGTCTCAGCAGCCACAACACTTTACTTGGTTACGAATCCATGCAATAAATTAGAAAATCTTCCTTAGAAGGAAGATGGATATCATTTGGTCATGAGAAAAACAAATATCATTTTCTCCTAAGAAAGGTCACGATTATTCTATGTACTGAAACTATACTGCGAATTTCACAGCATTTGCAGTATCAGCTATCTATTGTAACAGGTCATCTCTTCCCATGGACAGCCTGTAAATAAACACTTTAATATTCAGAAGAACTAACTGATTACTAAAAATACTTGTTGCTGTGTGACAAGAGTTCAAACATTAGCAAAAAATGGAAATCTGAGAAAAAACTTGTTAAATTTAAAGATATAGGTAATTGTGAATAAATAAAAACAATGCAATTGCTAATCCCAAAGTATCCATACCATTGCTGATTGTATTTGTTAAGGCAAGATACAGTTCTGTCACTTAATACTTCTTAAATCACCAACTATGAAGTGCATTCAAATGTGACTTTATTACGCTTTCTAATTCTCTAAACAGAGGTGTGATAGTAAATATGCTGATGAAAAGGAATTTCAAATCCTAATAAATCAATCAGGGAAAAAGGAAAAATAGTCTGATTCAGGGCATATGTCTTAATTTTATCAAAAATATACGCAAACTACAGCATTTATATCTCTAAGATTATTTATGTTATGATATCATTTAATTAATAGCATTATACCACACCTAATATCATGTCTGATATCATTACCTTTGTATCATTTTTTTAGACTCAAGCTATTGACAACCTACCAAATGAAATTAAACACTCCACCATTTGCCCTCAACCTGCCATTAAATAGCTTTTGTCTTTTTGTCTTTTTATATGTAAGTTTATAAATACAAACATTCACATATTCAGAGAGATAAATATTCATGATTACCTGAATCTGAAATGCCTAGATTTTGGCATTTGTTGAAAACTGATGGCTTTACTTGGTAAAATTCAGTAAAACTTTTTTCATCATTACATGAAAGCAATAGCAAAAGGCAGTTATAAGCTACACATATTAATGAAATAATTCCTAGACATCGAAGTAGTAGACATTTAGTAGAAAAAACAAAACAAAACAAACCTAGTGTAAAGACAGATGCATTGTTATGATTATGTGACCAAAACGTAGAGTTCTGAGTAAGACTGTGGCATTATTATATGCTCTATTTTATTCAGTGCATGTTAGGACAAAGATTCTGCCTTATGCACATGTTAAGTTTTTAATTAATAAAAAGGCAGATGTACATGTGGAACTACAGACTATTAATTAAGCCAGGAGGTAAAATATGACTGATCAAAAGACTGTATAATTTTGGCATGATTTTACAGCAGAGAAGGGCATGCATATATAAATACAAATATGTATATATCTATGTATAACTATTGCAGTACACACAAATGTGCGTGTCATTGTAAACTAGGGATGTGTGCATAAGCAATCAAACACACATAGACAGATTTCTTTGGTTTCCACACTAAACATTCAGCTTGCAAGTTAGGAGAAAACTGATAAAACATGAACAGTTGAGTTAACTCAGTCCTTACAGACACATAGAAACAAAGACAGAAAAAGTTCTTTGAGGAATATTAGGCATAAACATTTACCTTTCTTGTAGAACTATGAAAAGAGAAACACAAGGAAACAAAACAGATTTTGCTTTCAATCCTGATGTACATTCATGTGTAACAATCTAGAGCATAGCCTTGGCAGCAGAGGAGAGTACAAAGTGAAAAACATCAGTCATGAAGACTCACAAGTCAAGATTAAAGCTTCTTTTATGAAGCAGAGAACATTGCTCCAGATAAAACTCATTATAAGAAGCACAGGTTCTTTAAAATCTGTGGCAAAAGATGTCTCGGCAAAATGATGCTAACTTGCTATTACTTCTTTTGTCTCTATTATTCACAGTTACTCAACCTTTGGATATTTTTCAGTTATGACAAAGACAATTCATTATGGTATTAAGTTATGAAAATATTCACTTCAATATTAATAGTTGGCAAGAAATACAAAAATCACCTATCTAAAACTCGTGTTGGACATAAATTACAATTCTTGGTGAACTAGATTTTAATCAAGAAATATAGAAATACATCATAGAGAGAATTGAAACTAAAGCAGAGACTGCAGTCCAGCATTATGAGATCCTAAATTTAAGAACTGAATATACAAAATGGGTTACATGGCTTTTATTCTCATCCCATTTTTTTCTGGACGCCCTGTCACTTTTTTTTTTTTAATCAATAATTGTTTGCAATTTCTTAGCAATATTGTCAGCTAGGGATATATAAGTCTTTGGCAAAAGCTGTTGCAAGTAAATCAAGATGATGGGGAATAATGCACTTTATAAATGAAACAGTATGCACTATGAGTTAGTAAGGAAAGGAAATTGTCCAGTGATCGAGACCTCAGTCTTAGATGCAAGAAATCCACAGACTGATTACAGACTTCCAAAACATACATGTGTAATGTAAGGTTTATCTACAGCATGAGAAACATTATCAACAGAAGTAATAGCACAAGATATCATGGTGATGTGGTGTTCAGCTGGTGTATCTAGCTAAAAAACACTGTGCCATATTTGGGTTGTTAGCATGTTTTGAATTGCATAACACTGTGACACACCTTCATTTGCTGGCTACACCTGTCCACAAACTTCAACAAGAGAAAGTAATATTCCTGGATAAGAAAAGGTATAGTGAGGATGAATAAAACAAATCCAATGAATTGATAAAACTGCAGAGAACAGAAAGAGATATGTGGAAGAAAAGACAGGTCTTGTAATTGATTACAGATGAAAGTAAAAAGCCCAAAATTCTTACAGCCACAAGAATTTGCCATTTTTCAAGTGTAATAATGGCTACGAAACATGCGAGATACAAAATAAAACTGATTTGTCTCATTAAAGGCTGTATTACATGTAACCCTTAAGATCAACATCATTACGCTATTTTCACCTTCTAATTACTCTCAATATAATCATACACATTTATGCATTTAAAAACACAGTGCCATGTTTAACGTTTAATTCACTAATGTATTCTTTGAACTTGCAACTGCTGGTGTTATGTGATGGGGTTATTAAGTTTTGGAGCACCAAGTCTCTGCCTTTTCCACTATCTGGCTCCGAGAGCACTACGGGCGTTTGGGTTTCAGTGGAGCTTCAGAACACAAATACTTCAGTCAGGGCATGGTGCTGGCAGTGGGGGCAGACAAGGGTGATGACAGGACTCTAAAGTTTTCCACCTGAAAACGCATCAAGCCAAACTGGCTGGTTACCTAACCCTAGCTTTATTTGTACTCCTGGCCTAGAGAAAGCATTTCACTCACTGGGGCTGCAGTGGCACAACCTGGTGCTCTGAGATTAAGGTACCATCTAGCTTCTCTACAGAGAGTTGCAACAGAATATAGAAATTAAGTCTTTAAAGAGTGGGTAAATTCAGCTGTTAGCAGCCATTCTCATTAGAAGCAGAAAAGCGACCTTTGGTATTACAGTTTCTCCCTTCTAACATACTATGCTCATGATCCTCAAACAGCTCAGGAGAAACACTAGTTCTTATTAAGAGTCATCGTGCAAGACATCGTTTGTAGTTCACTACAGACCAGCGGGATATTATATATACTACTTCCTCTGGTTTTGAGGTCCAGCTTCACTAATCCCTGTGATGTTGCAGTGGTAAGTTAGAATGAACTGTTCTGAACTAACAAAAAATTAACACTCTGGGCTATTTTCTATCAAAACTAGGCAATAATGAATGCAAAGACATGGGTTTTATTTCAGAAATGCAAATGGGTTGGCTAAGTCAGTTCTACTAACAGTATTACAAATGCATAACACAGCTTTGTACTCATGACTTCTTGTGAAAACAGAAAAAAGAGGTAAATAATACAATTTCAATCTGGAAAAGAAAATGTTGCAGTATGCTTTGTTCTATAAAAGAGTGAAGTCGGCAATCAATAGAAAAAGAAAGATGCTCTGATGGGCAGATGGTTGTTCTACACAGCTCCTGGGTTTGGAGGAATAGTTTTGCCACTGCATTTAAAGTGTGAGAGGAGGAAGCGTGAGAGAGAAATTTTTATGTTTGCTGGCCAGCCAAGACAAAAATAAACAGGAAGATGAATAATAAAAATCTGAATCCTATACATAAGCAAACAAAATGACAACAAATTATTTTATTCATAGAAAAATCAGAATTTAGCAATTTTCACTAAAATAATTATACTTAAAAGCAGAGTAAGTCCATAAATATGAAATGGCATTATAACTCCTGTCAAATAATCATATTAAAAGAAATTAGAGGCCAAATACATTTGAAGAGTGAGTGGCTTATGAAATCCCCACATCAAAATGTTTAAATATTAAAATAACCACAGTCCATCTTCTCTTCATACATCAAAATAAACACAACAGTCTTGTGGCCAATCAGTGCATGCCAGCTGGTCACCTGCTCCACAGTCATTTTCTCTTCCCTAACCACTACAGAAAAACCTATCTGATGCTGGACCCTGGCCTCATCAAGTCCATCTTCCTTCTCCCTAAAAGCAGCCTTTACAAACAGACTTTTATCAAAGCAAAGACCTGTGTCATTCCTTTGACTGAAACCTCCCATTGATGTTAAACTTAGGCTTTCACTGGAATGAGAAGCTGCAAAGCCTTAGCTAAGAATATTGATGGGTTATGTCACTCTTTCCTCCAGGGGATGAAAAAACAACTTTTCTGCCTCTGGCCTGCAGTTAGGGCTTCTTCCTCCCTGTTTTGGTCAAGCTGGGTAAAACCTTCACTGTGACCATACGTAGCAGATATGCTACAGGAGAGCACCACAGCAATGCAAAACCTAGTTCTCCTCCCACCCTACAGGAAGCTGTTCCCTAAAGAACTGTTCTATGAAATTATGGAATCACCTAAACTGAAACTACTCAAAAAGTAAACTCCTCTATACTTCTCTACATCCACTCACATTTATAAAATAGTGCTAGGAATCCATGCTCTCCTTTTCTTGTCTCCATTATTTCTATTTCAGAATCTGTTCTTGTCTCCATTTTATTTCTCTACAGATTAAAAAAAAGACAAATATATTTGAAAGCAAAATACCTGTAACTACAGATGTCGCCCATGACAGCAAATAAAATATATCCTTTCTGACTGTAACTCATATTCTCCTGGTCTTGTCACATGCCACACAGTAGTGGTGCCATCAAATATCTCCAGTCAGATTTCTCCATTCTTTAAACAATGCCACTATACTCTCTCAGGTTATAGTTTGATGGTTTGTTTCTTTTTTTTTAAATAACTATGGAGTTGGCCTTAAAGATAGCTTCACTTAAAACATATGAAGAAGAAAGCAGCTTTCTAAACAGCTGCTTTAAAAGAAAGCTGTACAGTGTGCCAATCTCAGAAACCTACAGAGAGAAACAATTGGTGTGTCCTCAGAAACCCTTTTTTCCCTTGTATGCACTCTGTACATTCTGCACGACAGCTCATTCAGGAAATTTATTTTATGGTATTATTCTGCAATGTACAGAAATTTTATGACTTGTTTCAACTCTGCATATGTAATTACATAAGATTACTGATTTTAAAACCTATTTCTCAAAACTTGACTGGTAAGATCTCAACTATGAATCTACAGAAAATTAGTACTTCAAAAAGCAAGCTGATGTAAAGAAGCTAGGATGTCCCTTACCATTGATGCTGGATATCAACAGTACATAGAAATGTTTTTATATCTCAACAAAAGAACTTATTTTTGCAGAAGCTACATTTATTTGGTAAAAACTCAAATACATGTCATGAGACAAGGGACTTAATACAGTACACTGCAGAAATGATCTTGCTTTAGGTCTGAAAATAAGGTATTTAATCCTATCACCCCACTGCCAAGAACTTATTCTTGGTTTGAAAGAATTGCAACCTTCTACTTTTCTAATACACACATCATTATTCATGCTTTTAGTTAGCTGAAGTTAAATAAACTCATGATTATTAGCTTTTAAAGTTTTTAATTAATTGAAAAACACCAAATCAAATCATTTCTAATTCAAGATCTCACTTATTTAATCAAAATAGCCCTGGCAGATCTACAGTCTTTTATATAAGAGATCAGGTTACAAAATCAAATGGATCCCTAGTGATATATTTTACCACCAAAAAAAAAAATTCACTATAAAATTTAATAATGGTCACAATACAACTTGACTTTTAAAACAGCAGTATTATCCCTCTATTCAGGACATCTGAAATGCGTAAAGGCTCACAAAATTAATTCAACCTTCTTGTAAGTAAAACCAAAATTAATTAAATGGCATGGAATTCCTGAATCACTACACATGGAATGCAAATAAACATCTCAGAAGTTTAAGCTATTCTCCACCAAGTAAGCCAGGAAAATACAGTAACTATGCAAAATACTAGTCATCAGTAGAGTGGGATATTTTTAGTACTGCAATATGATGACCATATAAAATGTAGAAATCAATGTCCAGCATTACTACAAAACTTTCACCCAGAAGTTTTACAAAGTTTATCTTTAAAATGATGCAGTGCATTTAAAGTATTGAACTTCCACCTGGATTCTCAGGAATACAAATGCAATACAGCATATCCCTGTAAACCTATGGATATAAACCATACAAACTCATTTGGGCTAACTACAGATCAAAGGGGGAATATTTACCCTCCTACCCAATCTCTATTAATTGTTTATTTCTTTCCTAACTATTCCACATGAACATTAAAAGAGGCTCAATCACCATTATGCAGCAACTTGGTAAGGGAACACTACTTGTCTGTGAAGGCAGCTCAGTGGGGCAGCCCCTAGAACCTGAGAGAGAGCTGAGCTCTGTGAGATGCTTCTATTCTGAAAGGAACACAAGGGACATCAGTCTAAACAACAATGGGACCTTAGTTACTGCAAATTGAATGGCAACTTTCTCTCACTATTACTAAAAATAAAAAATGAAATAAATACAGAATAAAAAAGGCACCTAAACCCTGCCACTTTACCGAGCCCTGGTCTCAGCTGCTGCCCTGCTTTCAAGGCTGCCTTGCCTGCTGCCCACAGAGGGCTATGCAGCCTAGTGCCCCTTCCACCCATGCACCAAAGCACCACCAGCTCCACCAGTGCCAGCAGGCAGAGCAGGAAGCATAGCAGCAGAATTTTGTGGTTGGTGAGTGTCTGAGTTGAGGGAGTAGAAGCTCACAGCAACGAACTTGCCCCTGCAAGGACGCAGGGAGCAAGGGAAAATGGGTTTTTCTAACGTGTTTATTTTTATTCAATCTTACCCAGCAGATCTGAGGTTTTCCTATCTTACAGGTCACCTAGGTCTAATAAAAATCAGATTTACAAATTATAAAGCCTTGGTGTTTTGGAAAGGGATAGCGCTTGGCTGTAGTGTCTGTGAGATGATCACAAGTCCTACTTCCTGTATCAGTTTACTTAGCAAAATGGATTTGGGCAGAAAATCAATAAAGCAGCAACAACTTTCAAAATTACTCAGTCTGATCTGAAAAAGCATGGACTCCCAGAAGGGACAAGCCCCTAAACATTACATGCAATGTATTGTTCTAAGAAATCAAAACAAACATAGAAAAAAGAAAATCAATAGTCTTTCAGCCACATGTAATTTTGTAGTATCAAATATGTGCAAATATTTGTGGAAAACGCTACTGTTTTCATAGCAGATTGGTCAAAGTGTTTGGAGCTGGAGGACTAGAAAGTTTGCTGTTTATTGCTGTGGCTGTTGTCTCACTTTACAGATATTACCCAGCATGAAAAAAATAGAGTATGAGTCTTTTCTACTGAGTCCTACACCACATAATGCTCCCCAGGATATTAGCAAATTTTGAGAATAAGTTCACCCTCTGGAACTGAAATGGGAAGAAATTTAGAGAGACCATATTTCTGACTGTTGGACTCTCTCAACACGTCTGCATCTTTGGAAGACTCAAAGAGAAACTTGTTAGGTAGTCACAGGGCTGGTTACAATGAAAAGGCAGACCTGCTATAGGGAGTCTCCTTGCTCTCCCTGGGGAAGGTACAAAGACAGCAGGACAACTCCGCCATTTTCCCCACTGTTCGCATTTGTCAGTGCAGCTCTTTGCTGGTGACGGTGAAAGATTTAGTGCCTCACGTAACTGCAGCAGTGTAAAGTCAGGCATGTGTCCCTCTCTATGTCCTCACCCTGTGACATTGCCATCTTTCACACATTTGGATGCTCTGCATTCTTTCATGAAGGTGCAGAGAAATCATTTTGATCTGCACTCTGGAACCATCTGCAATCTGTGAACTCTCTGTGTTGTAGCAAGCCTTCAAATAATGTACAATGATCAGGGTAAAACTGAGATGCAATTTCATGTAATACAAGGTCTCTCCATATCAGTTCCTACTTTCAAAGTAATCAGTAATATAGCATAGAGATTACTTCAGAAATTATAACTACTTTATTTGTTAAACCTTTCATGGGAACCAGTTTGATACAACAGCATTAATGTTCTCAGCAACTGACTGTCACAAATCTCCTGATTTGTTTAATACAGAAGTGATTTTCTTTTGTGGAGAGAAGATGAAGGCAAAACAAAATGTTAGAAAAATACATTGCAGGCAAAGGCACCTTGCACATAATTCACTTTTTAAGGAGAGGATGAAACAAAAAACACAGAAACTGCACCATTAGTCATGCCATAAAACACATACTACAAAGCCTTCAGACCACCCCGTGAGTCAGGTGCTTGACTAGGTAGGATGCACTGGTGCAGCTTGCAGAAGCCTGGCATGCTGTCTGTTAGCAGTCTTGGCTCTTAATAGCTTTCTACCTAGAGCTATATTAAAGAGCAGGTGAGTTTTTTGAAAGCTTAGATGAGTAGTACTGGTGTCTGTATGCAAATGCAAAACACCCACAGGAGAAAAGCCTTTGGAGAATGGTCCCAGAGTTCTCATCATCACAGAAATCTCAACATTTTGTTCCAGTCCCACTAATTCTGATTGTATCCTTTACTCTTTTTATTATGCCTGAAAGGAGAAGGTGATCAGACAATACTGTCAAAGAGAGGCTAGAAAATATGTTCAGAAGCTATAGATCCATTAACAAAGACAGATTTTTAAATGGATCACAGAGAAAGCAATAAAGAAAAAAAGGACAATTTAAATAAAAGGATACTTCATGGACAAGATTACTTTTATAATGAAAAAAGCATCAAATCCACTATGTCTCACTAGATGAAACAAAAAGCAAAATGACAGCAGGGAAGTCTCACAAGAGAGCTACAGCCCATGGAATTGCCAACATCATTTAAGGCTGGGAAGAGTTGACAGAGGCATATCAAAGTGTAATTGTATTTCCCTACAGGGATGGGACAGAGAAAGACAACTCTACTGAGTGAAAAGAAAACTCCCTTGAAATGAAAGAAAAAATAATTAAAAGGGAAAACTTTGTGAAGAAATAGCTGGTTAATTTATGATAAAATAGTGTGAATAGTTTGAAATTTGGCAGTGAGAAGGCAAAGGGAAAGGGCAGCCTCAACATTTCTCTTCACTAAGCAGTGATAGCTCATGTAGTAGCACTCCTTAAATATGTTTTTATGACTTAATCCAATATACACTGTGTTAACACAATGTACAAGAAATGTATACGATAAGCACACGTCTGGTCTCAATGACACATTTTTTAGAGAAAGAACAGCCAGTGAGGGAAAATAGCATACCGTATTTCCATCTGGTATGTTAGAGACTTTTACATGTAATCACAAGTAATATAAGGCTTGTGATCCCATGTTATCTGGTTAAATGTACTGGAGTTTATTCAAATGAAAGCCTCACCAACCCTATACTGCAGAAGGAATCAGCCAACTGTCTCAAAATAATTCTGTTTTGCTAATCAAGTTACATGCAGGATATCAGCCATTTCAGAACTCTGGTTTTATCAAAATGTGAAACACCGAGGTTTGAAGTATAAAATTCAAGTTTGTGAAACATGTAGAGGAACTGATATCTAAGATGTAAGTAAAGCAAGGCTTGACAAAGTAGCACACAATTAACAAGCAATAGTATGAGTGATTAGTATCAAAAAGGCAGAAACACTGAATTTCTGCTGCAGACTAGAACTCAGAATCCATAGATTTAATGATTTAACTAAGCAGTAGCTTTTACAATTAAATCAAGAAACACTTCAGCATTATTTACCGTATTGAAGTCCCACAGCGATTAAGCCTGTGTGGTAAAACTGGAAAATAGCCTCACCTTAACTGCTAGAACTACTATGAATACTTTCCGTAAGTCTACTATATCATATTTAATTAAAAGAGTACAAGATAGATACTCCCATTATCCCCAGAGGCTTCAGATACCAACTATATTATTCATCAATGATAGTGTGAAAACTATCTGTTTTCAAACTGTTCTACAAAAGGGAAGATAAACTTTCCATGGTATTTCATATGGCTGCACACAATTGAAGAAATCAAAACAAATTATAAAAACAGTAAAGGAATAAATGAAATCAATTAGAAAGTGAAACATGCTAACCAAAAAGAAGCAGCCCAGAATGAAACCCTGGAAATTCTAAATTAGGATGCATAAGACTAAGAAACACAAAAATCTCACTCACAGCTGGAATTAAAATTTCTTGTTAAACCTATTTGCCCTTTTAATAGAAAAATATTATTCACTCTGAAGCATCAGTGTATCATCTAGGAGTGCACAGACCAGCAAAATATTGCAGGGTGTCTTTAAAATAACACAGAATTCTAGAGCAAATTAGAAGCATTCTAGACTGCACAGAAGAGAAGAAATATGAAGATAAAAGGTAACATGAGGAGAAGTGGTTAAATGCCTGAGTACATTACTTACGTCGATGTCACTTTTTCGATTCTCCAAAGCAGTACAGGAAAGAACTAATTTCACGTGTTTTACTTTTTAAGCTGTGAAATGAAGACATTATCATCTCTTTACCCAAATAACTCATTAGAACTGCTAATACTGAAGCTGTGAAGTATCATAATGTTATAAGGTGGACAGGGACAGGTGAGTGGTTTGATTCTTTTTGTGTTTCTTTAGGGGGTTTTGTGTGTTTTTAATAAACGTCAACAGTATTTGGAAGCAATGCTAAAATAAAGGTTTCCTTATTCCTTACAGGGGAATAATTGGACTACTTCAGTACTGACCAAATGATATTTCTAGAACTGTTCTAGAAGATGAGAAATGAAACACGGTCAGAAATATCATACATTGTGATGAAATTTTTGTTATCAGTCTTGGCTTTTGTCAGAGGAAGGCACTGGAAGCAGTAAGATGTAGTACACACAAATTTTATGATTTTCAGCGGGGTGCAACAGTTGCTTTCCTGGGCGTGTCTTTCTCAGCTTGTTAAGAAACAGCAGACAAAAGCAAGATTCAAATTCTTAGCATAGTAATATTTTATTTTGTAAGCACTCACCTATTCCCCTCCTCATTTCTTACCAATTCTCTAAGCTCCTGAGCCTTAGGCTCCTCATATAAATGTTGCTGTCCCACAACTTGGCGCTTTTGGTCTATTCTGTAGCAGCTTTTTATCTTTGTAGATTCAAACACAGAAAAAAAAAAAAAAAAACCAACATTAAAAAAGCTCTTCCATCAGAAACTGATCTATATCTAAATGTGTTTGTTGAGGCATGGATAGTGTGCTGTGAGATACGGGGGGTTTTTTGCATTGCAGCCATAATAAATTTCAGTAGCTTTCAGAACACTGAGTTCCTGCTTACCTTAAAAACTACTGTAAACAGAGTTAAAGATGAAAGACCTCCTCATGTACTAGACGGCACAACTGATCTGAGTGCAAAGCATTATCTTTGGTAATCAGTTTCAACAATGGTTTCCAAGAGTTCCTATCAAAACCAGAATGAAATGAAACAGCACGGTGACAAACTGCAACACAGTTTAACCAATTAAATTTTTTGAAGTATGAGGGGATTTTGTTTCGTGGATTTTAGCTAATATGAGCAAATATTAACATGAAATAACAGCTTGATATTGTTCCTTTCTCCTTACATCTGATTAAAATAAGTCTTAGTGGACTCCAGCTAAGCTTTTGAAAGCACTTTGCCTTGTTACTGATTATTTGTACTGGGTTTCTCAAAAAAAGATATTTTGTTCTCACATTCAATAGACATATTCAGTTTCCTTTCTCTTCCAAGGATATGTTGATGACAGATGCTTAGATGTGGCTACGTGTTTCCATTTCCAAAAATGCATAGCTGAATTTTGTATAGAATTTCTGTTTTTTTCTAAGAAACCCACTGAAATATTTTGTTTAATGTTAGAATTAATCCTGTGATCTACACTGTTAAGTATTGTGGGCATTCAAGGCATTGGGTTTTCTTCCCAGTTTCCCGATTTGGGCAGTGTATTGTCTAGATTTCTTTATTTTAAAAGTCTATTTCTCTCTGTTTAATAACTCATAAGTAATCTGTAGTCAGTAGGGAGAAATAGCCTTGGCATTAAAAAAAGGGTCCTTCTAGCTACCTTTTAGTCAGTATGTCAAGCTCTGAAGTACATATTCTTTTAAAATTTTGGTGAAACACTGCTGAAATTTGGAAAAATATAACAGTCATGTTTTTTTCTCTATTTGATTGATCACCACTGGTAAGCTCTCAATTTCTATAGACATTTTTTGCTGATTATATGGGAGAACACACACTCCTAATACTTGAAAAGTATGGTCTTCAATTCTGCAGTAGAGGATATTTTTTCAGCCTAAGACACAATCTGTTGAGTGGTGTTAAACTGAAACTTGGAACCCAGCTTTCTAGAAAATCAGAATAACACGAACTCAGGCGAAACTGGTGAATAACATGAAGTCAAGCTAAACTGATTTTGTTTTGTTGTTTTTTTTTTTAATATTCAGTTGTGCCATGCTATGTTTCCCTTGCATCTGCAATTAATGTGCATGCAGAGAACTGGAAACATAACAGCAATATTTAAAACAACACATCTACAAAACAATATTTTTTTTTTAAAAGAAAAATCCATACTTTTTAAATCCCAGAGTCAAGTTCTTCTAACAGACATGACAGTAGTAAACTAATGACCTTGGGGAGTAGTGTAACCATTGGTATGAATGTCTTCATTGCTAAAAAACACAGAATATAATAGTTGATACCTATGCCATGAAATACATATAGCCAGCCAATTTTCAGGCAGAGGGTATTTGGGTATTTTAGGTGTTGTTTTTTTTCATACAAGTCCCACATGGAACATTCATGCATTTTATTTTAATTTCAGACTAGGTTTATATTTTAATCTTAGAATAGTCTTTGGTGTATATATGTCTGCTAATGAAGGGAAGAACTAATGAAGAAGCACACAGATTGGACACAGAACCATCAAAAGGTTAGTTTCCCTTATTTCATATAATTCATTGTATCAACAGGTCAGAGGAAAAAGAAGAAGCAACAACCACACACACCCCCCGCCACTTTTATCTGGTCAGAGCATGCACAAAACACCAACTATCTCTACCATGAGTCGTCAGAGCCTGAGCTTTGAACAGTTTGGTGCCCATTCACTTCCTCATTTCTGTACCAGCCAGTTTCGCTTTACTGCCAGACGATAATTTCCAGTACTTCTGGGCAGAATCTCAACTGCACTGAAGTCAAGCTTGCTGTGCATATAGTGACAGATGGTCACTGAATACATTCTGAACCTTCCTAAAATCTATATGGCACTCAGAGAATCCCTTCTTGGCATTGGCAAATACATAGAGCTAGTAATATATGACATACAAAAGTATTTGGAAGCCCTACAAATGACAAAATGTGCTGTTATTCTATATACAGCATAAGAGGAACGGGTACTTTGAAAAGTACACTCTTATAATGTGAATAAGAAACTGTAAGAAACAATGAAAAACAAGTTACTTGAACTGAAGCATAAGAACATGAGGTAACCATTTTTCCCCCAAAGCACTGTGATCAGAACTCGTCTTCCCATTTCTTTGTTCAGAAATTAAACATGTATATTTGATCTTTATAAATGAGACAAGAGGAGTCTATTTTCTGTAAACAATAGGAAAAGTGTAAAAGCCTGTAATTACCAAGGTTGATAGTGAAGATTTCTAGTATCAAAAACATCCCATCAGTAAAAAATTAAATTATCTTGGCTACCTAAGCTATCCTGTAAAAAATATGACAAATAAAAGATTAATGGGGAGAATCATACACACATATTCAGGCTACCTCTAACTTCTTGGCTCAGATCCTTGTGGCAACAAACAGTAATTTTAGCATGGGCTGTAAAATCTAAAGTAGTTCTCAGTAGACACAGCTCTGTCATTAATATTACATTAGATTGGTGGAATCTGAGCTAGGTAAAGGTAGGTCTGCAAAAGCACAGTGATGTATCCACCTTTTTCAGAGTAAAATTACAAAGTAATAAAAGCATCATTGCACCTCAAGACCAGTTCCAGCTACTCATGCAAGCACGCATTGGTAATGTCTTGAGTGCAAATGCACTCCCAAATAAGGATTTGGGAAGCAGAGATTTCTGTTAATAACAATATATACTTTATGTCAAGTATTCCAAGTTCTTGATCTAGGAGGACAAATTTGGTGTAAAAATGAGTCAGTTTGAGTCACACTGGAATAAATCTTACCAGGACTAAGTATAACAAATGCAGCTTCAGAAGTTTGAGATGATCTCAGTTTTAGTAAGAGGCTTTTCTGAGGACCAAAAGACTGAAGGTAAAGTTCTGTCACAGCATTCTTGAGTGAAGGCAATGTTAATGAAAACCAAACGGAAGTTCTGATGAGTAGCTCCCAGTCTTTCTGTTCTTCTATTATTTAGAATTTTCAAACACTGTATGAATAACTTTGTATGTCAGTATCTTCTTATTAGTTCTCTTCTATGAAAGCAACATACCTACCTGCCTTTCTAGATATATATATAAAGGACTTTCAAATAATAAAGTGTGTGTTTGGAAAATTGTCCTGTGTCTTTTCTATTTCTTTAGAAATATAAAATTTCTCAGAATTCTTTTCTAATTCTTTAAAATTTCTCTTAAATGTCTTTTCAAGATTTGTATGAGCAAGCAGAAGGTACTTGTCACCTAGGTGTATTTATGTCATATGCTTACATTAGTGAAAAGGGGTTTTAAAACATCATTCTAAACAATTAAAATTCTTTTAATCAAATATTAACACACATTTTAAGTATCTTGATAACCATATAAGCTGAGTTCTCCATGCACATTAACCAAAATTTTGAATAGCTATTTTCACAAAACATTTCTCATCTTTGCAACATTACCTCAACTACCATTTATAATAATTCTAATGGCATTCTAAGACTATGTAAGATCCAGTGAAATCCATAACCTTATAGTATGTAATAATTAGAAAATTATTCAGACGTCAAACCCATTGATGTTTAAACCTGTTTTGTCCAGTTAATGTCTCTGAAATCAGGTTTTTGTCATATATTTTTACTCTCATTTCCACATACAGCTTCATGATAAACAAGTTTTGGCTTACATGGCTTCAATTTGTAAATTGAAGTTAGTACTGTAAACCTAATCGAATATGTAATCTCTACAACACGACTATCATACCTACAGAAATCTAGTATAAATTATGGATTAATATTGTAGAAAGAGTGAACATAAATACAAATCAATATTAGTTAGCAAGCAAAAATCGATGTAATAGAATGAAGAAGCAATAGAACTCTTCTTTGGTTGCACTGTGTTTTAAAGAAAGCCTAAATGGTTATGGCATTTTCAGTTAAGCTAAACACTTCATAAATATAAATTCATACCATGCATTGTCATGAACATCTCTTCCAAAACACTTGTATAAAAAGAAATCAAGTGTTTAAGAATTCAGTCACTTGCTACACTTGGAGCTCGTGTGTGAGAGTAGCTTACCACCCTTAAATAAATATAGTATAGGTACATAATCAAACTAAGCAGACACAGAGTACGTGCATATTTAGGGCTACATTTTATTTTGTTCAGATCTTCTCTTTTATTGCAGTTAATTGAAAAGAATTCTCTTCCTGTTTGGTCTGCTGCTGCACACATACGGTGTATTTTTTCCAAGAAATACTAGCCAGGAATTACGGATTAAGAACTCGTCTTCACTTTTTCCTGCAGCTTGCTACTGCTTGTATTTAGAACAAACAAGAATATTTCTTAGCCTGGTTTCTAAGCAAGCAATATGGCAAGACCTTTCTCTAGCTGTACGTCAGCTGCTTTTAAGGAAAATGGAAATTTTACCATATTTAAAGTCATTGTTCATATCCAAGCAAATTTTACATTGGTAAGGAACTCTAGCCTCAATGAAGTTTCACTTATTTAATTAGAACAGCAGTAAAACAGATTAGAGTGATTAGTTATTTCCCCAACTGATGGAATATCTAAAGCACAGACAACACTTATTGGTAATCAGATCATTCTTGCAGAGAAGCAGCAATATGTTAGGCACAGTGGGATCTCCAAAGCTTCATTTTTCAGCTTGTTTTTTCAGAGGAAGCTCTGTTTTCTCCAGAACATCGGAGCTTCACAGTATTGAGATGTAGCTTCATCACGTAAAACAGGTAAGTATTTTAACATATTTACAGTGTTACTGATGAACTGAAACCTTGGCATTCTGCAAGGTCCAAACTCACCTTCAGAATTTCCTTCTAATTCAATGGGTTCTTTACATGAAAATACACACATACTTTTCAAGCAAGCTAACTGATCACATAATGCTTTTCATTTCAGATGCAGATTTTTGTTAATGTCATCTATAACTTCTGACCTGAACTATTCTATAGAGCTTTTGTTAATTAGGTTAGATGAGATACCTTATTTTAAGATGTCCCATTCATTTTTTATTATCTCTTAGACAACTCAGGAAATTGGAAACATTAGATAAACATTTTTATTGCCTGGAAGAAAACTGCCACTGTAACTTATTTCACATCATAAACATTTATTTCACAATATGTGCTACATTCCCAAAGAAATAACTTTGCCAAGCAGACTGTCTCTTCAAATTAAATATTTCTCACATGATTCCTGATCTCCTGAGCTCACTTAAGCAGATGTTAAAAATGGATGGGACAGGGGCTGGGGAAGAGAGAGAAATAAAAGGAGCCCATGCTTGCTGGACTTCAAAATCACTGCTCTTTAATCACTGAAAAGAAAGAGGAAGAACATTGTATCATTTAAAACATTAAATATGAGCCATGCCAGAGCCTAGAAACGTGTTGGTGAATAAAATTTAGCTGGATTATGCTATACTGACTACGAATTAATTTTGGAAAGATACTTTGGTAAGATAGATATTTGGGCAAATGAAAGCCCTACAACTATCAAAAGACATTATACAAATTAGTGTTCAACAACAGATCTAAGAAGAGTTTGGAGAGCAAGAACCGAAAGACATTTAACACTAAAGAAATACAATTAGGTCCAGTCCAAGTTTTGGATTATGCCTGGTTTGTATCAGAGACAGAAGTTCCAAGGCCTAATACTAGTGTCACCCTTCCTGTTTACTGCTAGTGGCTGTCTTTTATAAACTCCACTGGCAAAACCCCCTGGATTAATAGATTTTAGAATTATAGTAGAACAAAGTTGTTAACTGGGCAAGGAACACATTGTGAAATGTCCAGATTGTCACTATATAATTACAGCATGTATGATTACTTGCTTCCTTTATAAAGTATGCTGTTTCACTGCTGCTTAACAGCTGAGTGACACATCTGCATCACAAAAAGAAAGGGAATCCATGGACTAGGCAGTCCTAGTAATTAGTGAGATATTTAATTAAGACTACTTTTTCTGAACAGTTTTTGGCTGATGATCCAAACAACAGTCCTATGGCCTAGGCAGGCCATATAATTTCATAATTTTCTAAATCTATTCATTTTACAGTCTTACTGCCCTCAGGTACACTTGAAGAACAAAGTATATCCATACAGTACAACCACACTGATCTTTAGGATCTAATTACATTCTAAGCAAACATGGTACATGCTTTTATTCCATAGAAACTATAGTATTGCTCTTCCAATGCACTATGTTAATTCTTAGTGCTTCAAAGCATCCACATAATTCTTTATTTCTGCAAGAGAAATTAAATAGATTTCAGCTCTATAAAAGCTTAATTTGTTCACATTTAAGAAGAATCTACATTACAGTATTCCCTACTGAGCACATCTTTGTTTTAAATTGCAAAAGTGATTAGAAGTGTAACTTCAAGAAAATCATTTTCTGTCATAGAGCAAAGTACAAGAAATGCCAGCTGTCACAGAGGCTGGCATTCTATCCCTCACATGTATTATCGATACTCTGCTCCAGGATTCTTCTGAAGAAAGGTTATGATAAATGATACAGAGTATATGGAAAGGCAGTTTGTGATGTGGTGTCCACAGGGAAGCAACAGCGTTCTCTTCCAGGTGTCAAACATTAGCACTTCACGAGGAGCAAGGTCTTCAAGACGTAAAAGGCTAGTACACTTGCTCTTTCTGACCAGGCAGTGCTGTGGCTGCTTAATATCTACTCAAAGCCACAATCACCTTCTGATCTGAGGAGCAGGTGACTTGGCAATTCTCTTCCATCCTGATTGCTATGCAGAGACAGTCATGAAAAGGTAGAGTATAAAAGATTAAGCAGATTCTAGTCACCCAGACAGTTTACTGTGACCTTTTGAGAATTGGTCCAATGCATCATCATCGATCATAAATGGATTATAATATGACAGTGCTGGATCTTTAAGGTTATCTCTGCTCCAGTGCTAAATAAGAAAGATAAATCTGCAGAAACACTCAGAGTAATTCTAGTCAGTGGAAAAGTGCTGGTTTCCTTTCCTAATAGGCATCCATGCCACAAAGTCCAGCAATTCAAATTAATCTTGTGCTTCAGAGTATGAAACATCTGTCCTTAGCTACTAAGAGCAGACCAACAAAAGGGATAGCGTGCAAATGTCTGTTTCAAATATACAAGCACTGCCTGCTACTGAAATAAAGTTAGAATACAAAAATCCACATTTTGGTCAGTCATTTCAGTGTACATTTAAAACTTAATAAGGTGCAATCTTACATTTGCATATTTCTATTAAAGCGACTTCTTTATTTTCCAACATCCAGTACATTCTAACATAAAAGATTAAACTGAACTATAAAGTTAGGATGTTTCTAATAACATTAGATTAAAATAGTGAAGAATGTCAGCTTTGTTTCAATTCTAAGACACAAGATTCTGGCTTATATAATCTTTTAAAAAAAGAATAGAAATCATTAGAGAGCAACTACCATATTCTGTTTAGCATCTGCTATAAAAATATTGACAGAAATACTGAATAAATTTTAGCTGCTTATACTGAATAAATTTTGCTGGGTTTTTTTATAAGTCTACATTGTAAGATCATATTCCAGATTGATATAATCAAACTACTTTCTTTCTTCTGAGATTTATTAATTACTATTTTCATCAGTACACATTTCCTCCTAGGAGCAAAAGCATTTTTCAATCATGGTTCAAATGAAAATAAAACCTCACAATAAAGGTATCTCCTGGCCTATCAATCCTAAGATAAACTTGGTAACCTAAAAGTCTTTTCATCAGTGCAGAAAAATTACCTAGTGCCGAAAAATTATCTAAAATACTAAAACGAAATGAATGGTTGAGGTTGTAGTGGTATTCTCAAAGGATTCCTGAAGCATTAGCTCAGGAACTTTTCTCACCTTCTTGAAGTCAGAAAAGTTATATATACATATATATATATACATATATATATATATACAGTCAGTAACACATTAATAAACATGAAATTAATCAGATAAGGAGGCTGGCCAAAGTCCTTGATATACATGACAAGGAGGCCAATTTCTCAGGGTTAGAAGCAATTTGAAATGCAGAAATGTATCCAATCACGTTGAATATATGATAGCAATATATCCCTTTGTATCAATTTAATGTTCTGGACAATTACCACTTGTGAAAATAATTATGGTAACAGCAATTGCGGGGGAAAAAAAATGCTTTGAAGTAACAGCAAGCTATCAAAACAAAGTAAGATGCAAAAAACTTTTAAAAATATGCTAACAATTCAAAATATATAATTCTTTATTTTTAAAAGTAGGACTTTTTATGTCTTGTTTTATTTTTAACTTTTCCTTCAAAATCTATCCTTTCTTCAGGCTGAATTACAAACTTACATTGCATGCAAACTTTTGCAATATTACTCATGATGCAACAATTCAAATGAGTTAAGATTCAGTTTATGATATCATATTGCCTTCTCTGAGGCTGGGGGATGGAGACAGGCACAGGTGACCAGCTATGAAGAAGAAATTCACCACTAATTACTATATTACTAAATAAATAATAAATATTCATCATAAAAAAATAGTATAAATCTGATGGAAGTATTTTAGTACCACCATTCCTGTGCTGCTGCAATTAGAGGCACTTTTCTCAAGTCAAAATGCCCATTTACGGAGCAGTAATTTGTTCACATACAAGCTGCTAATGAATAGAGAACGGGACTCTTAGAATTTACACCATGATCACTTTTGTAAAATATAAAATACACTTCTGCTGAGTTATACAATATTAAATATCTGACTTGCAGTAACGTGCTGCTGTTTCCAAAAAGTACATGGATGCTGACACAAATGATATTGAAGTGCCGAAAATGCTGGAGGTAAATTCAAAGCCAAGCCCTTGTTTTCACTATTATTGAATGGCAAACACATTTTTCCTCAAGGCCTCTCGTTCAGGAATAACCACTGCTGTTTCTGGAATTCAATCCACCCAGCTCAAACACCTGACTCCAAAGTTAGAGCCCTGTGATAAAATTAATATATCATCTATAAGTCTAACTGTATCTTAATCCCAGCACAGCCAACCATTACTTTTGAAGATGCAGGGCGAATGAGGAGGTCACCCCTACCTTCTGCTTTGAAACCACGTGGTTAAATTACTCACTAAGTGGGAGACCAGTTTGCTCTGCTTTCAGCAGAAACTCCAGTCTACTATTTCTTTACCTCAAACAACTCTAGTCATAGGGATGAAAGGTGAGTGGTTTAAGAACAGATTTTGCAGAGTGAATCACAGAGAACAATGAATACTATAGAAAACCAATTAAATAGGAAATGACAGAATAGTCCTGAAAGAAGATGTAACATGAACAGAGAGACCTTGAATTAAATACTAGACACTGCATTTGGCAATGCACCATAACTTTTATTCAAGTTGGATACATCAGCTAAAAACTTGTCCTTTAGATGAACTTAGCTCATTACAGTGTGAAAAACACACCCCTAAATCCTAGGCTACCCACATCCAAATAAAGGTTCCTATCCACTGAACATACACATTAAATTAAAATGCATTGTACCTTTAAATCAAAGCAAGCAAGTGATTGTCCAATACCTATGAAGTAGGCATATATTTAGAAATTAAACAATCATGTAGTGATGTATTTTGAAACCATAAATATGCTGCTTGGCTGTAACTGGGTATGTTAGCTTTGTGCATTTACCACTTAGCATCCGTCTCTGCACAGACATGAAATAAAAAACAAGTATCTCTACTCATTATGTGGCTCATCTTGGACACCAGGAGAAAGAACCCATTTTTGGGACAATAGACCTGTAGGCTACTTTGAGGAAAAAGAGAAGCTACCTAATCTCTAAACAAGAGAGAAATATGATGGCAATCTAGCTGTTAGCCCATTGTTTTAGGAAGAGGTGAACCAGGTTCTAGCTCTTCTCCCTGCTCTCTGGAACAGTCCCTTTCCCTAACACCTCTGGCTCTTTGAAAGCTGCAGGTCCTGATAAGGTCTACTAATTGTTTCATTATCTATAAATCCATGGCATGGAAAAAGGACTTTAACAGAGAGATGAGAGAGCTTCAAATGTCTGTGCTTGGTTGTAGAACGTGGTCATGCAGTTGTCTGATGTATTTAACAAAACTGCTGTGGAGAAAACCTTGGTAAAAATGAGAGCAATATGACTAAGCTTTCTGAAACGTGATTGGTATTGTGTTTATTGTGAAAACTCTATGCTTCAAGTCTGGCCCTTCAAACTTTCAAGTCAATTTTCTTTAGTTAGTGGCACCAGAGAAAATACACTGTTCATTTTGTTTCATGTTTCTCTAGTCTTTCTGTGAACTTGATGATTTCTTTCCTTCCTGCTCCCTCCTAAATGTAATATAGAAGCATATATGTCCTCTTATTTCAGAGGTAGAATTAAATATGACACCACTTGGAATTAAGTGGTGACTGAAAACATAGGAAATTTCAAATTCTTAAGTAATGTGAACCATCTAGACAAGTTAAAACACACAGTGATAAGCTTCTGCTTGGCTCATTTAGGTGAAGAGTACAAAGGAATCATGACATCAAATCTGTCTAGGTTTGCTTAGAAGAAATTAAAATCAAAAGTAAATGGAGAAGGAAAAGAAGATGACCAAGTGGTAAGAAGTTCCTCTAGAATACAGATGTCTAGTCTGTAATGCCCATTTTACATACCTAAAAGAGTCCGTGACTGTTCACAAACCCAGCAATATTTCATTTACAAAAACTGTTTTTTTCATACAGGAAAATCATACCAGTTTGTCAAAATATGCCAACGCAGAATACTACATATGAAATCAGTACGTGAGGAGTTCAATACTAAACAAAAATCAAAATATTCTGTGATGTGTTTGCAGATAGCGTTTTTTTAAGTATAAAAGCAATGAATAATGCCACAATTGACTTTCATTTCGTGATCAAATATTGTATTTTTAAAAATACAGAACAATCTCAGAGCTTTGGCATTCTAACAATACTACCACATTTTCTGAACATACATAGAAATTTCTTTACATGTCCAATCTCCCTTATGAACACACAGCCAGAAGGACGGAAGGACGATACAGAGAGTTAACAAGATAACATTCTTGCAGCTGGCATGCTGATTAGATTTACAACTCTCTCAACTATTTCTTCAGAAATACGTAAGGTGTTAATTCCTACAACAGTCCTTGACAGAACAGTATGTGCCATGTACTTGAATGTGAAATTCCAAGCCTGATTTAATTACTTAAGTGAAGTTATCTGATGCACATACCTCATGAATGCCCTACCTACTTAACATACAACGACACTAATTATCACACATTTTTCAGTCATGCTAGATGGCTCTCAGGGGCCATGCTACTTGTATGTACCAATATAAAGAAACCGGTATTTGGAGACATTTAGCTAAGCTGAAATGCCAAGCCTCTTAGCTGTAGTCTGTGTGACCACCTAAAGCCAGATGCAGTTTAATTAAGTTTTTCTATTACATGCACCACCAAGATATGCAACAACACTAAAATGTTACACTGCTGCAGGCAAATGGAAGCACATGGCTTTGCCACTCAAGATTAAAGCAAAGGATAAATTAGGATGGTAACACTTCATCTTCAGATATTTTATTCTAAACAGGCAATGGTTTACCTTGCATAAGTAATTACTGAATAAAAGAAAAGTTTGAGATCAGGAGTTTTTCAGGGATTCTGTCTATATCTGTTTTCATATTTCTGTAATCCTTTTCTCTTCGCTAGCAGCCCCCCAAATCATTGTTAAGATGGTATGCATAGTGAACTGACCATCTCATGCTCATACATTCTTTCCATCAGTAAATTTTTCAGATCACATGCATTAGGAGCAGGTTAGATAAACAAGTCATTAAATTCTCAGAACAAGAGTAAAAACATTTGAATATATTTAGTTTTCATTTAAATAAATTCCCTTAATCTCTTTCATTTTTTTCCACCAGGTCCAGTATTTTTCATACTCTCTTCAATATTACCAAATAAACAATCACATCCTTTAGTGCATACACACTTAAAATGGTCCTGTGCAATGCTACAACATAAGGATACTGTTAGAGAGCCTTTTTTGAATGCATACAATGTGTCTGTTGGAAAATGACTGCAGGTAATACTAGAAAACTGGGAAAGTATATTCCCATTCTAACAGATGTTATAATAGTGCGGAAATTATAGGGTGAAATACAGTTGCTACTTCCGGAATGAGGTAGACATGCACAAAATCCATCCCATGATAATTCTCCATATACACAGCCTGCAACCTTAAGCATGTGTTAGGAGGAATGAAATGGAGAGTGGAGCATTCTGGACGCACCATGGCCAGGCTCAGTTTTAATCCTTGCAGGGATGGGACCGTGACAGTCCCATGTATCTGACACACCAGCAGCTGGCAGCCAAGGGGATGTCCTGCTGCTGAACCAGCAACTGTGGGGATACCAGTCCCTTCAGATGAACTTAGTTCATTATAATCTAATTGTAATGCTAACTCACACCTCCATCCCAAAGTTACCTGCCCCCAAGATATGACCACCTCTCACCAAGCATGCCCTCTATATTTTATTGGCTATATCTTTAACAGAGAAGTGAGAGAATTTTACACCAATCAGTAACAAATGTATGATGGGAGACAATCAGTTCCACCTAAATATAAAGAAATAGTATAAAAGTGAGTTAAGAATGGGGAGAATTTAGGAAATACTCCATGGTAACTTCTGTATTCTCTTCCATAGGTACACCTATTAGGTAAGAACCTTCCTGTATGAGCACTAAATGATTAACTGGAGCTAGCTTTCATTGGTGAATAGAGCTTGCCTGTGTATCGCTTCAAATCTGCTCTCACAGTCAGTTACTACTATCAGCAATCTTCAAAACTTAACCTGTCACAATTTTCTATCATTAGTATGTTTATTAATAAATCATGTTATACTGTAACATCTGTGTGATGAATGTGGATTTCAATGATAATTCCTAAATACGTGATTCACAGAGGCAAGGGAGGGAACTTGGCACTGCAATTGCCTGTGCTACACTGCATGTTCAAAGGAAAAACCCCCTCAACACATCAGGCAACCAGTGCTTCATGGAGTAAGGGGGTGGCATTGATTACTTAAAGAGCCTGACAAGGGAAACCCAATAGCCCAGGAATCCTGGAAGAGATTATGGACTGGCCAGAAAGCAGGAATTTTGGAACATTGCCCAAAATGCACCACCATATAATGAGCTATCAGAAGATGAAAGAAGCTATGCTGTATTTACTGATGGATCCTGCCATGGTAGGAAACCATCAGAGGTGGAAAGCTTTTGTGTGGAGTCCCACAGTACAAGTCATTGAGACTGCTGAAGCAGAAACTAAGTCAAGCCAATTAGCAGAGGTGAAAGCCATCTGACTAGCCCTAGAGATTGCTGATAGAGGAAAGTGGCCTGTACTTTATACTGACTCGTAGATGGAGGCTAATGCCCTAAGGGGGTGGCTACAGCAATGGAAGAACAGCAATTGGCAAAGCCAGGGTAAACTCATCTGGGCTGCTGCATTGTGGCAGGACATGGCTGCAGGGGCAGAAAACATGAGCATTTGTTATTCACAATACCCTCTGGAGCAACCACTATGTGTGCTGATGCCCTGCTTCCTGGGAAGTGGCTGAACATCGCTCAGTGAGAATAAACCTATTTTTTTTACTATTTGCTTATGTACATGCAAGCTCTTGCTTTAGTCAATTGACATTTTCCATATTATTTTCTCTCCCCTCTCTAGTTGGGAAGGGGAGTAATAGAGTAGCTTGGTGGGCACCTGGCATCCAGCCAAGGTCAACCCAACACTGTGCTTTTTGGCACCCAGTGTGAGCTTATCTGTCTGTCTGTGACTGCAGGCTATGTTTTTCATTTTGGTTCTATATCTCAAAGGTGCTTGTGAAGACTGTAATACCATGCATGGCTTCATATAAAACAGGGAGCAATAGCATACTTTGGAGAAGTGTGGACCTCTGTTTATGAGAAAAAAGTGAAATAAATTTGGAGGTTATATATATAGCATTTTAGAAAAATTAATATTTGCAAAGGGAAATTAACAAAATTAGGGAGATACCAGTTTGTTGAGTTGAGTTTTTAAAATGAGAAGTAGTTTGAAAAGGAATGAAGTTCGCTTTGAGGTAGTGAAAATTTCCTGAATGAACAGAATCAAAGGACATGTGAAGAAAGGAGCCATTCATACTCATAAAAAGGAGATGTGAGAAATTCACACTGTTCATCACATATCCACGATTTTGTTTCAACCTTCTTCCTCCACTCCTCAAAAAGTTCAGATATATTTCAGTTTCAAAGGGAAATAACTGCAGGAGCTTATTCATTAAAAAATATTGACCACTACAAAGAATTAAATTCCTCTCATCACTTTCATTAGACATCTTTTGAAGGACATATTTAGTATATGCTTTCATTTTCTTAAAATTAATTTCTATTCTGAAAAGAAAATATTGACTGTCAATGCTATCACCTCAAAGGAAAAAATCAGATTCTCATTCTTCATTACACAGAAAAGAAAAAAAAAAAAACCACAACAACACAACAAATTTTGTCCTTCTAGTTAGCTTCAGAAAGAAATGGGCAGTGATTTGTGAAGGTACATTCACCCAGAGCCTTGGCTTCGGGTCAGACTGGAGGACCATATGTGGATGTGAATGAATCAATGAGTAGATTTGGAGAACAATAAAGTAGAAGACCTGAGGTACATCAGTGTTATCTAAACTTCCACGCTATTTGTGCACTGATATATTTATTGTTAATGTGTTTTAGGCTGTGGACAAAATGCACAGTTTCTTGATTATTTATGTGTACAGGAAGATTAATAATAATCCAGCATTTACAAAGTAACATAGTCAACAGAAGAGGTAGTGTCAGAAAGGGTACATAAATTTCTTTGTAATTGCTTTCCATCACAAGGGTGTATCCCTAATAAACCAATTTCATCGCTTTCCAGGATCAATTGATGTACACTGCCGTTTGTACTAGTGCGGTTTTTAACCTTCTCAGAGCACGATATATAGATAGATAGGTACAGATTATATAGATATATAGATACAGATGATATAGATATAGATAGATATATGAAGGAAATGACAAGAGCTTATTGACAGATATTAAAAAAACCCCTCAGGTCTACAGAAAATTAAATGCCTAACTTGTGACAGTTGATTAAATAGAATAACCTGCCAGTCAAGTTCAGAAGAGAATCATGCTGCTGGCTCAATGCAAACATTATGTCAGAATACAGGGAAAATATTGGAAAATAGTTTATTATTAGAAAATGTCTCTCCACCCCACATCCACTCTAAGAACAAAAATGGTGTGAGCATTCAAAATTTATTGAAACATTTTTGATATTATGCCTGACAAATACAAATTAGTAGATTTGGTACAGGTTTAGTCTGCGGTTTTTCCTGCTTGTTAATATATGGGTGCATATAGTATATGTTTTAAAGTATATAACAGTTACACAGCTGCAGTTAGGAGCATCGTAAATCCAAGTAATAAGAAAAATAATAAGAAATACATTTAACTACCTGTGACTTCCTTCTAGAAAGCCCTTGTGTTAGAGGAAATTATCCATACATATATGCAGCTTTGGCTTTTCAAGTAATAGTCTACAGGACAGATGCAGATCTTCTAGATGTGAACAACTGAGTTTAACACTGAATGCTCTGAGGAAAAAGGATATCAGCGTATTTATTTTAGTATGGAATAAGAGTAACTACTTCTGACTAAAGGAGAATCATCTCTTAGTAAGTCATATTTTCCCCAAAAGGTTATTTTCCCTACCAGTCTTTCCATATAAAATCATTAGCAATTTCACTTGAACTGTATTACTTTACGTTCAGTAAGCAGAGCCTCCACGGAAGAGATAATTCTGCTTCACATTTCTGTAATAGAAAAGGTAAGAATTGAATTCCACCTTGGATGATAGCCCTGACATTTCTTTCATTTCTCTTTGCTGTGAGAACTACATAATTTGTTCCAGTCAAAAGGGAAATTTGTTGCGTGGAAATGGAAGAAATATCATAGCTCCAAACAAGAAGCCTCTACTCAATTTCATTTGAAAGAGCTTTGGGGCTGTACCAATGCCCCTGGTAACAATGCAGAAGGAGATAATAGCATTTGATTCTGTTTTGGCATTAGCACAGCTGCCACCCTAGGCAGCCTGCTAAACCTCCTCCAGTCTCACAGGTGCAAAGAACTCGGAGAACCCAGGGACTTGAGAATGGTACTGGCTTGTGTGGCAAGGTTTGTAAAGGGCTTGGGGTGGAACAGGGACTACACGGGTGGCTTCTGTGACAAACTTCCTCTATACTCAACAGAGCCAATGCCAGCAAGCCTCAAGACAGACCTGCCACTGGACAAGGCCAAGCCCATCAGCGCTGGTGGTAGCACTTCTGGGATAACATATTTAATAAGGGGAAAAAAAACAAAATCCAAACAACCTGCACAGCAGCAGCAAGAGGAGAGAGGAGCAAAACTTCCCCCTAACGAAGAAGCAGCAGCAGAGACAACTGACTGCAATCCCCATTCCCATCCTCCTTTTGTTCTATATTCTCTCTCTGTCCCTCCGAGGAGCGTAGTCTTAAAATAGCTTTGGTGGACACCTGGCATCCAGCCAGGGTCAACGTACCACAGTGAGGTAACATGGCACAAGCCTACTTTCAGAGAGGACTCCATTAAAGCAGCACTTTCCTCTTTTTCTGATCATTGTTTAGCTAATATGTGACTTTTCTCAGCACCCCAACAGATTATCATGGCAGACCTGAAAGAACATAACATAGAAAATGTGATTCAGGAAACAGAAAATGAGAGAGAGCAAGTGGTATTTCCAGCATTTGCTTTTCATCCTGCACAGTAGACAGGTCACTTTACTTTCAATTACTGTGGTAGCAGTGCAGGTTTTTTTAAATAAGTAAATCAGAAGACAGAAGCAACCAGAATCTTGAAGACTAAAATCATATCAAAGAGCACAATGAAAACCTAATAGAAGAAGCCACTAGGGAAATTGTATCTTCATGAGGCAAACACCTTGTTTTTCCTACAAACATATATTTTGAGAATTACTGCTAAGTCAGACAGATAAAGGAAGAAGTATATTGTCCATTCTGGAAAATGGCAAATAACAGCTTTCCTTCTTTGTTTACTTTCAACTGAATAACCAAACGGTTGTTAGATTTGCTAGACAGTTGAGCAGCAAGAAACAACACAACCTAGTCAAATGCAAGCTCATCTTTGTCACTTGTTTGGGTGTGGTTATTTTTAATAATCACCCACAGATATTAAAATGCACACAGAATTATATTTCCAGAGAAGCGTCAAGAATATTAAGTTTCTACCTATAAAAGAAGAAAAAGGAGCCTTAAATTTATATTCTAGCACTACAAAATAATAACTACAAATAAAAATCAGAGAAAAGCCTATTAGCATAATATCACAGAAAATTCTACAGTATTTTTCCTTTCTTCCTTCCCACTAAAAGGAACTCTTTCCACCATGATAAGAATATATGTCCATGAAATTGGTAAATTCCGTCCTAGGGCAAATTCACAAATATTATTATTGCCAGACTCAGACCAGCATACAGAAGTCTGTTAATATAATTTTTATCTTGAAAAAGACTAAGGAGGTTATGCTTGATAGAAAGGTATGAGTTCTGCAGAAACATCAACACATGTTCTGTTATGATATGGTTATTTGCAATAACATTCCCATCAGATTGATTTATGCCAGGAAATTGAAGATATTTTTGTCCCATCTTAAGGCAGAACCACAGAGGATTCTCAAAATGTCTCTAGGTAACAATCTGAGGATCAGGCTACAGAAGAAATGCACCGTAACATCTTGCCGTCAGCTTGTAACTAACTTAGAACTTCTGTGCAAACTTTTTGGTTCAATAAATACATGGAATAAAAGAAGTTATGAGAGAAAGCAAGAGTCTCATCTTCAATTTTCACTTCATCGCTCTTTAAAACTAACAGCAGAACTAATATATGTAGCTCAGACGCTACCTAGTAGGGCATCAGCAATCCAGGAGGACAGAACAACATTATATTGAGTGTTGCCTTTGTACCTTGTTACAGCTCACAGGAATCAAGGACTGACTGGGCTATGAGGGCAGACACTATCATGAGAGTCCCTGCCTGGACAGCTTGGAATGAAAGGGATCACTCAAGAGTTTTCAAATACAGAGAAGCCTTCCAGCAGAAAACAAATCTTTTCAATGCTCAGATTAGACAGTAAAAGAAGGGGATCATACTTGAACTTAGGTTAGGCATTAGGGAAATATTTTTAAAGGAGAGACAAAGAACTAAGAGAATAGGTTGCACAGGTTGATTGTGGAATCTCTTTGCAAGGTTTGACTTTAGTTCGTTTTTGGTGGTTTTTTTCTTAAATAAAGGATAGCTATCTCAGAAACATAAAAGCTGGTCCTTACTTGGGCAGGTGTTCAACTAAAAAATATTATTAACTTCATTATCTGATTTTCAAATGCTGAACGCACATGTCTAAATTCATGTATACAGTCGCTATGTCAGAGCTGAATATTTGAAATATATAGTAATAGCAAGAGAGCAAGCTCATAGCAAGAGCTTAGCAGTGCTTTATTAAATTTTCAGAACTAAAATTTCTAACTACAAAACATACTGTAAAAATATTTGTCACTGTTTAATGGTATTGATTATTCCTCTGGACACATACAGGATTGTTAAACTCTGTGAAATGATATTAATCTCTTTGGAAAAGGCCCCAGTATGAAGCTCTGTTTCCTTCTTTTTGACAAATCTTACAACAAACAGAATTCCTGCCTCCAGCTGAATACAGAGATAGCAGATAAATGTAATCTAACTTTGGTTTTGGCCATCCCTAGCAATGGTCTGTACTTATTTTGTATGTAACCAGAGATGATCTCAACTTAACAGGGACTGTCAGCTTTCCACAGTCACAGAGCTCAGGAAAGACTAGGAAGTACTATTTTTGGAGGTGCCAAGTGCTTCAAAGCAGAGAATGCAATTCAAGCAAGAATTGCACCTCATCTGCTAACAACAGACATTGAATAGGAAGGTTTTTAAGATTTTTCTTGGCAAGCAGCCAGAAGAATTTCTTGAGCCATTCGTTTCTAAATTCTTAGCTTGGGAATATACTTTTTCCTGGGTTTTTAAAATACTTTTTGCAAAGATGCAAAGCAAGCAAACCAAAGTAATTTATGCAGCAATTTTTCTGGACCTCAGAATTATGATAGATGGAAATAACTCCTTCATTGTGCTGCTAGTCTGCATAAGACTTTTGTCTAGCTGTTTCTGTCAGAATCTGACAACACTGCCTTATACTGTATCTTTTTTACTAGGCTTGCTATATATTTTCCCCTAAACCACTGTGGCCTTATTTTCAGCACTATGAAACACCTGAAACTCCTGCTGACTTTATTAGTATCAGTGGATACTTTGTACCTATGGAAATCATCTTGCTCCAAATTTAAATAACGGGTAACAAGCGAATTATTGTCTCTGCAGATTCATTGACTAAATTTCCCTGTATTAAGCTAACTCACTGAGGGCAAAAGGAAAAGCTCTGATATTGGTAACTGTGGCATGTTTTCATCTTTGTGACATATGGCTTCATTTCAACATGAAATTAGATAAATTTAGAAATTTCTATTTTCTTAGCAATGCCCTTTAAATCCTGCTGAGCAAAACCAGTCCTCTGCTTGAATATTTTTAATGGATTTAACATATCTCAGGCAGACAGTTCTGTTTCACATGGAGTTTCAGACTGCATCTTTCCAAACAGAAGCCAAGACCATGCAGAGAGACAGAAGAAATAAAAGTTAGAGTCAGCATGCTCTTTCTTTTGGTAATTCAATTAATATTTTTTTAAAGTCCTGTTACCATTTTGGGTAGTAGCTGCAGTAAGTGAAATTAATTTAATACATCACTGTTTTAAATCCTGTTTTTTCTTACTCAGATTCTAGTACTTACTCTCTAGCTGTGGATTAAACTCATACTTGCTGAAAATCATTCAGCAGATTTGCCATGGAGATGGTAATGAAAGTACTTCAGTGATGTTTAAGGGTTTTGTTTTTTTTTTTTTTTTAATTCTTTATTTTATTTAAATCTCTGCAAGATGAAACCAAGAATCAATATAACATTATAAAGGAAACTTGAACTAGATAAACAAATGAATGCAGGGGTGGGGGAGAAGAATATTTATAATTCCTGTGTAAAAATTCCGCACATGGAGTTAGAATTTACTATGATGAAATAAATTATTTAGGATCCTAAGGGATCTGAATATTTCTTTCTGTATCGAGAGTAAAGTTGCTTTCAACTAATAAAAATGTGTTTAGAAACAGACAAAATTCCATTCCTAACCTTTTCAGAATAAAGTGTAAAATTAAAGAGCAAACTATTTTTATATTGAAAATTTGCTCCTCCATGTTTTGTTATTTTAATATTTTCACCTTACATAGGGAGCAAAAATGAGTAAAAAAAATAGATAAACCTACTCTCACTTTTTGTTAGCCTCCTCAGAAACTAGGACAATGGCAGAAGTTTTTATCATAGTAGTTTTAACCCAATTTGCACACACAATTCTAAAGTTATGGTCTTAACTTTCCCTATTTTAAAACTAATATTATTTTAACTGATATCTCCATGAATATTTGACACAGTAAGTTGTGAGAAACTGAAAATAAAAGAACTGAGTGTGTTGTCTCGAAAAAAAACCCCACGAAACACTGTCACTGTCTTCCCTCAAAGTAGGAACCTGTTCGCTTGCTTCACATCTGCCTTTTAACTCATAAGGCAAATTTACCTGCTGTGACCTTTTCAAACACAGATGATATTGAAAATTAGTTTTAAAAGTTGTGAACACAATAAAAATCAGTAAGTGGCAAGTATTTTAGAGTGGCCCTTTCCATACAGTTTTATTTTATTAGTGTAAAAGTTTATTTAAAGTAGGGGGTTGTTGTTGTTTGGATTACACAGCAGGCCTTCTTTTTCCCCTTTTCTTTTTTTTTTTAAATGGCTTTTTATTAAAGTTCCTTCTCTGCTTGTAGATATTTTGCAGTGTGAAAGCTGCTTTTTATAATCATTAACCATTACTGAGATAGAAACTAGGCAAAAATTTCTCCTGTGCATCCAGTTCTTAATCAAAATACAAGCGTGCAGATTCAAGTGTTTGGTGGTGGTTTTTTATATATTTTTATCTTGACCTCAGACTAGAAAGCAGATAAAGTCATCTTCATTACCTATAAATCTAAAGAGTAACACCCACCCCAGGGATGTCAGAACATATTCAAATCCTGGTGGGATACCTTGGCTGCTCAGGCATTTACAGTGATATAAACTACTATACAGTGATAACAATCTGAATTTAGGATTCACAAGTTTGCACACAACATTTTGATTCACTATAAACTGTGTCACCTGCAAGATGAAGTTTCCAGCAGGAATGAAAACAAGACAAGGAAAGGTCAATGCTATGAGCAAAAATGAAGAAAAAAAAAATCTAGTAAAATGACATATATTGTGAGAAAAGTTGGACTGGAGATGGTAAATGAAGTCTATATATAAAAAGATATTATTTTTATGACCTAGGACAAGTTAGGAAGGAAAAGAAAGCCTTCTTGTGTAAAATTGTACTACTAGGCTTAGTTTCCACTAACCTATTGGATATATTTTGAGCAAAGGCTGAAATATTACAAAAAATACTCTTTACTTCTGACAGCATAACTGACATTTCAAGAACCAACATCTTGCTGATTAATGTATTGCATAGAGGTATTTAAATCCCTACAGAAGGGGATCCAAGTGGCATGGGGCTGAAACACAATTTTCCCTGGCTACAATGCGAAAAAAAATTTATATCTGACTAAAAACGAAATGAATAAACTTCAGTCAGAAAACTGGAGACTCAAACTGTACACATTAAACCAGCCAAGAACATGATAGCTAAAAACATTGTTCTTCACTAATGAGGTATTTATCTTCAGTAAAGTAGGAAAGTGTTGATACTTCTCCATTTTTGTCACTGCACTTTTCCACAATCATTTAAGAAGGATAACAGAGAATCATAAGCACATATGCCTTTAAGGATGGACAGTTTCATACAAAAAAAAAACCCAAAGAATTTCTTAAAACTTCCTAGCATTATCTCTAGTAATAGAATGATAAAAATCCTACTGAAGTTTCTGCTATGAGATAGTTTAAAAGAGAAGTACATAAAGGAAAAGTTTTACAAAAATGCTCACAATACAAGGTTTATCTGTGGAGAGATACTGCTAAATTTTCAAGTCCTTACAAGCTTTTGCAGGCACAATCATTGAATGAGGTATTATATTGCATTAGAAAATGCCTGAAAGCATTTCTAAGTGAAAAAAGAAAAAAATCAGCCTAAAGCTTTAAATGAAAACAAAATCTTTGTGGAACCGTGTACATAACTCCTCTATTCTTCTTTCTAGTCATCTTTGCTGTAGTGTCAGCCAAACACATTCTCTATTTCTGTGCAAGCAATATATCATAATTTAACTCTTTTTTTCTACCAGTGCAAATCCCATAGAGATGTATATTTATCAGATGAAATCGTAACACACACAAGTGTAAAAAAAGTTTGCACATACAGAAATAATATATTGTTCAAAGTATATACATATATTGCAGTTTTGGTTTTATAAACCAATAAACCACTTACAAACCTAAATATGGCTATCATGCAATTTTTCTCTGCACTGTTGTACTTGCCACAGAGAGCATACAGAGAGAAAGCAACTC
The DNA here is from genome assembly GCA_013397935.1 of Dasyornis broadbenti. Lineage (NCBI taxonomy): Eukaryota > Metazoa > Chordata > Aves > Passeriformes > Dasyornithidae > Dasyornis > Dasyornis broadbenti. The sequence continues at coordinate 1,931,507 of VZRN01006613.1, read as the reverse complement.
TTGAATTTTGCAGCAAAGGTGTGAAGAGGCAAGAAACAGAACAATATATGGACTTTAGAAAGGTCAGACTTGTAGGTGTTACAGCCCTTAGAGGAATATCTGTCTCTATCCTCAAAAGTAGTAATGCTGGTGGACTGAGCTGGGTTAGAGAGAAGGAACAGAAAGATGACTGATGCAAGTCAGACAACAAAAATGAACAGATTGAAAAGGACAAGAGAAAGTCAGCTAGAGCTGTTGGAAGAAGTACGAGAAAGACAAAAGCCTGAGTGGTAAAACATATAAGAAACACTGAAGGCATCCAAGACTGCATGGGCTGCCTGACTTCTAACAAGCCTTCAATTCTGAGCTGCCATCATCTGGAAGAAGTGCTACAAACATGCACCTCATTAGCCTTTACTCTGAAAACAGGCTATTTTTATAGTATAATGAATGAAGTTTCATGGTCTTCAGACCATGAAAGATCAGATTGGTGCAGGATTATCTGCAGATACAGTAGTACAAGCTGGTGGCTGAATAACTCAAACTCAAGCAAATTGGAACAGTTTAAGGAATGAAAAGTATGTCACTTAAATATGTGCGTTTCCAAGTTTCTGTATTATTTCACACAGAAGTTCACAATTATGAACTAGTTGTTAGTTAAAAAAAAAACTGGTAAGTTTACTATTTGCACCAGTAGTTATTAGGTTAAATTGTGAATTCCTCTTAGCAGTTGATCTTCCTTGATTGGACTGTCAGAATGTCTATCAGATCCATTAGTTAAGAGACGTGCTGGTTTATTCCAGGGTGACAGCAGAAAAAATTGGCCAATCAAGAATGCTACCAAGCAAATCTCACTTCTTCTAAATCATCATTCATCAGCTTCACGGGAAAAGCAAAAATATGCACAGGCAAACTAGGACACAACATTACTTAGAAGTTCTCTCTAGTGTTAGTGTTTGGAGGTACTGGTTACCATCCACTTACATGAGCTATTGACTTCTCCACTTTGGATTTCTCTGCTGTGGCCTTGGTTATTGTCACTAGAACCTCAATTACACTAACTTGCTGCCTGCCCCACTGTGTCTTGCGATTCTCTGTTGCAGAGAATCAGAGAAATACCACCATCTGGCCACACACTGTAGACCTATGTGGCCACAATTATGATTCAACAGCAATGTTGCTTTGTGCCAAACCTCAGTTTTGATCATTGTGATTTCATCTCAAAAAACATTCTCTACTTTGATTTATGAGAATTAGCTCTGAGACTACTTAGGATAGCAGGTTTTTGCACATCGCCACAAGACAAAATGTATTCACTGACACAATGTGCAGCTGATAAGGATTAATTAAACCTTTCTATCTCGAGATAAAAATTTGAGAGCTAACCACTGCATGGGTTTTTATATTTTCTTCCTCTGAAACTCATTACCTTTATCACTAAGAGTACTGGAACCATTTTTTTTTTGCCTTTACTGACTGACAGATTTACCATAAATAGTGACAGCTGTTGTCACTGAAATAAGTGATCTAGTAAAATCAGTTGCGCCTGCAACTTGTAACAGACATTATCTCAGGGCGAGAGATGAAAGATGAAAAATGAAAGGAGTACATAAGAAGAAAAATAAAAAGAAGTTCTCTTCAGGAAAGCAAAGAAATAAATAAAAAAATGTTCTTTTACACTAGCATTCTCTCCACAGAATCACTGTTATTTTTTCCCCTTTCCAGTCTGAAATAACACCAGTTAAAATTTCTTTAGTGCTAGTATCAGCCACTGAAGATGAGGTTAACACATTTCTCTAGGAATACTCTTCAATATTTTCTCATTCTGAACACCTTATATTAATATAATGTTAAGAGCACAAGTAGTCTTTTATCCAAGACTCCTCAGTGCATGAGTAGATTATTATTGTTAAAAAATTAAAATACAAGCTTTGACATTGGTTGGACAGTAAAGATGCTTTTCCAGAAAAAAATATATTATGACATATATAACACATTGTTTTGTTTTCTAAACATACCTGGTTTTGTTTGGTTCATCTTATAAAGCTTTAGGTTCTAGTATTTTAACTTACAAACAAACAACCCTCCAGAAGTATCCATCTGATTTCTAAGACAGAAATACTTAAACACAATACGCATATGGGTTCTCAAGGTTAAGCAACAGGAATAGTGGACAGCAAGCTACAGATCTTGGGGTGCTGGCCAGGCACTACGCTCGGTCACTACAGAAACAGCAGAGAGACCCGGACTGAATGGCTGACTTTAAGGAACCTTCACCACTACACACAATTCTTTCTACAAGTGCGGTACAGGCATGGGTAACAATCACAAGACACAGCTAGATACTTCAGCTGCCATAATCTAGCTGCGTGACGCAAAAAGCATCCCTATAAATTAAAAAAAAAAAACAAAAAACAAAAATCACTATAAATTAAAACACAGAAGTCTCTGACAACTTTCTTTCCACACCAGTGTTTTTCCAAACCCATCTGTCTTGAAATATACCCTGAGAAACAGCAAGCCAGCCAGAGAAATTACATAAAATCAAAGAAAAATTTGACAGCTTCTTGGTTTGTTTCTTGAAATCAAAGGACATCAAAAGGAAAAGGAATAGTCAAAAAGCAGCATTTGTTCTTCCTCGGCGTGGTGCACATTTTGATACTCAGGTGAAAAAAAAAACAGCAACATCTACTACAGCCAGCAAAGAGACAAGAGACATGAATCACAGATTAGCAATAAAGTAATGGCTTCATGGGAACATATCATATTTTTCTGATTACTAAAGCATCATCTTGGAGATCAGCTCTCAGAGTAGACAGAAAGTAGGAGAACTTGCTTTGTTTTCCAGCTATCATTTTAGAATTATAGCAAATGCAGCTGCCAAGAAACATGCAGCCAGCCCCTAGCAGAGGGTTTTATCTTCAGGGTGCACTTCTTGCTGATAGGTGTGACTTCACCGAGATAATAAAGAAAGAACAGATGCTTTTTGTATTAGTAGTTAGTTAACTTCCCTCACTCTGTCAGTCCAAGTGGCCCTTATCAGGTTATCAATTTCCTTCATCATCAATAGGTAACAATTAGAGTTAGGAGATCTTGGTAGTTAACACACAGGCAAGAACCTTGAGAAAGCATGGACAGGTGAGAGCATAAAAGCAGCATCTCGTAGCTTGTAGTAGATCACAGTGTGTTTGGATTAAGGCCTAGAACTAATCCAAAATACAATCAAATTTCCAAAATCAAAAGCAATTTCACTTTACTCTATATTACATTATAACCCATCACATCTTTGTCTTTGTAGATAACATTTATTATTAGAACTATTTGGATTTCAATGAGGTTTTTCCTAGTAGCAAATTAGAAAGTGTCTGTGTTTGAACATACAAAATAGGGCCATCCAATTTCCAAAAACTGATGAGCAATATTGCACACTTCTGGTTCTCTGTATTCATGGTCAGGATTAAACAAGCGGGAAATAGCATGGAAGATATAGTCTATTTTGACAGTACACTCTGGTTTTATCTTTTCTTTTTTCCCCTAGAGAAACAATTGTAAAGTTAAAGATTGCTATCTCGGAAAGTAAGCTTTTCTCCAGATTATTCATTTTCTTGCCAAGTACCATTTTCTGTGCTCTCCCTAAGTACAAAAACTTGATCTGCAGAGATACACTAGCTCTGTGTCAGTGGAAGGGTCCACATTTCATAAATGAATTGTGTATATCCTGGATATAGAGGTCTTAGAAGATGTGAAAGATGAATCACTGGTTAAAGCAGAAGAATTCTAAATCCTTGTGTAGAGCAGACTCTTCCTTCACTGAAATCTGCCTGCCTCTCCAAAACTATGCTTGTCCATTTTATTTCTCTGTGTCCTGCAAGGTCCAATTAGATAATTTCCTCCCATGTAAAAGATGCTTACAACACTTTTTATAAAAATCCCAACAGAGTTGCACGCTACAGCGTATAAATCTACCCAGTAACATCCCAAAACACATTTTGCTTAATGCTGCCAGTTTGATGTGACTTTCTAATATTTACATTTGTATTTACTAAACTGTTGTTTGTATCTACAGGCTTGTTTTTTCTGGCTCCTTTTACCCGTGAGCTTGTCATTACAACATGAAACCAAGCTAAAAAGAAAAATACTTCAGTCCTCTTAATCTCTCTTTTTCCAGCTTTCGTTCAAATAGAACTCTGGTTGGCTTCAATCTTTTGGGAACTGGCTAAGCTATAGATAAGCAGATCCTCACCAGGGAACACCACTGGAATTAAAAGGCTGGTATTCCTTCAACATATTCCCCTTTAGCAGAACAAACCAAGACTATTAGTTTTGTATATGTAGTTCATAGAACATCCACTGATCCCATGTACTGTTACCATTAAAACAGCTGTTTTCATATATTAAACTTGTAAAGCAATCCTGTGCTTTAGAGCCTAATCGATATTTTCAACTGAAAAAAAAAGTCAGACAAAATTGATGGCTTACTGAGAATGAACAAATCTAAAATTTTAATTTTCAGGGCATTTCAGTAGTGATTCCTTTATGAAATTTATGTGGATGAACATAAGGAGACAGAACAGTGTGAGCAATCCAATCTTCTGTATATTCAGCAACAGAAAGTAGTCTAACAGGTCCATGCCAACTTATATAACTTGCACTGAACACTAGATATTCTCTTCCTACCATGAATTTCCTTAATTATGTTTTTCAAGTGCAATTATTAGATGTTTACAAAATCAGAAGATATGCTGCACTTGAAATTTGCCATGAAAAATGCAAAAAGAAAAAATATCGGTGGAGCATTTGTAAATCTTAATTATGTAACTTTATAATGCATATCTTTGGCTAGATAAATCTGTTGGAATGAAGACTCTCCCTCTGTATTCTAAAGAAATAGAGACTATTATATCATTTCTCAAAAGAATACTTTTAGTCCTACAGGTAATTACTATGGAGTTTTCAAAGGAGATCTTTTACTGTCCAGTACTATATTGTAAGACTGGTTACAGCTTCACCTACTGAAAAAGAAAAGGTAATATAATATGTTTGGCATTCTTTAATACCTTCCTAGTCTTAGAATTCATATCCATTGCTAAAAATATGATGTATAACTATATGATTAATTCCTCAAAATATGTATATGTACTTACAATAATTAGTAGCTAGTTAGCATTCAGTCTGTAGACTCAGACCTGAGAGAAAGCCAGTTTACAACGTATTTGATTACCAGGGTTCCCAAGAGGTTTGCAGTAGGTAAGTTATTCCTTTTTTGAAACCAACATATTCCTTTCAAATTAAGGACAATGCTTGGAGAAACTGGAATCTGATCAATGCTTCAGATGTATCATATCATCTTCTTTGATGGATATGTCCAACATTAGAACTGGTTTTGTATTTCCTTTAGTATGGCTTAATCACAGAGAGAAAGATGAACCAAGCTATTTCCTAAGGCTTTTCATTCCTTTTTGCTTTAACTCTCAGTCATACTGATGTTAAACATTTATACAGGCCTGCCATTTTTATATATTTTAACCTTTCTTAGGAACTGTGGCTAGATCATCAAACAATCCATTACCTGTCTAGCTACATATTCAACCCCAAAAAAGTTTCAATTTTATGCTGTGATTCAGATGCCTTTTTTTTCCCAGCCAACTTTACTGTTGTAATGTGAACAATTTATTAATTGTGAAACTTGTGTGGCAGGGATCATAGCGGAAAGCAACCTGGGCTATTTAAAAGTTTTGTTAAATCCTCCACACTTTGAAAAGGAGGATCACGAGAAAAGTTTTTAACAGAAGGCAGTTTTTTCCTTTTTTCTTTTCTCTTTTTGTTTTCTTTTTTGTACTTTGATTCAGCACACAAAGCCTCAGAGGCTTGGACAATTAGTTAGTTTGACCAAAACCATTTTATGACATCCCAGAAGGCAAAACATGCTGCAGAAGACCTTTTCCCTTTTATCAAGGATATGACACATTCAAAAGTTCAATACTTGTTGGGGATTTGACAGAAACCAGAAATTGCTGAAACAACTAAGCTATCAATAATAGGTACAGCAAGATTGAAGAATTTCTGAAGCCAAAGAACCTGTGTTTCTCTGGGCTCTGATTTAGCCTACAGCTAAACCGTGGCTGTCACAGTTGGGCAGCAAAATGACAAGATCATCATTAACTACAGCTTTCTGCATGTCTTGCAAAAAGAAGAAACGTTCAGTTTGTATCAAATACTAAAGAGTAAAGTTGTTATTGTACAGGCTGAGCCATGGAGAAGAAATTTCCTACTTCAGGCCAACTCTCATAAACAGCAGAATTACAAAAGACCCCAAAGAAACAATATAAAACATCAGGAAAAGTGTCACAGAAAGAGGACCCCACAGCACCAGGCAGTTGCAAGAATCAAGAAAAACTACTGTAGTCTGTCCCTTAAGGCAGAAGAAAATACAGTGATAATTTGGACAGGTGAAAGCTAATGTACTTCTTGTTCATAATTTGAAGCATTTAAAACTGGTAAAATGATCCAAACCTTTTCCCAGAAGTGTTCTTTTGCTGGTTAATAGCTAGTAATAAAATGTTCATAGCTACATTTTAGTCCAATCAGAATTAATAATTCCAGAGAAACAGGGGAGCAACTCTTTTCATAATAGTATTGTGGGTAGTGAAAAGACATCTCCCTCTCTTCCCTCTGTACTTTACAAGAGTACTACATCTATGTTTTCTATGCAAATATCTTATAACCTTTGCAACTTTCAGCTGTCAAGTCTGTTAATTAGCAGGTTAATAAAGCCTTCACTTCAGACCTGTCTCCCATATTCCTAAGCAGTATAAAATTTTAAAATACATTATTTGTCTTGAAGCCAAAATTAGAGCCTGACAAAGAATACTAAATTAAACATGGTAAAAATCTGGACAAGGACAGGCTCCTTAACTCTACGTCATAGTGGAACCTGGAGGAAGATAAGGAATTTTTTCTCCTTAAAGAAATTTTCATTTAATCAGTCCTGATTTATTTCCTACTTTTCCAAACATCATAGTGTACAGTCATTTAATCTAATTCATATTGCAGCTAACCCTAAGTCTCACTTCCAATCCCCCAAAGCTCCTCTCCCTTATCTGTCTTCTCAACTATTTCCTTTATGTGCATGCACACATCACAATAAAAACGGATTTGATGTAACAGCTTCTTATGGCCTAATATGATGTTTCTTACATGCAGCTGAACAGATACTTGTGTATTAGTCTTTAATTAAACATTTTACGCAGAAGAATATAATACCACTGCAGTAAATAGTAACAAAAAAACCACTTTTGTTTTATTTTTATTTAAAAAGTAGATTTTCTCAATTATTCAGTTTAAGCTACCTTAAGCAACTGCTGAGGACAGTGTCTTTGGGCCTGCAATGACTCCTAATTCTGAATTCTTTATTCACTATTGCTGCACAATTCTTAATTTATAAAGGGCTTCTAGTTAATTGCTGCAAATAAAGGCCACCTTGTTGCTATATACTGTAGTTAGCTGTTTTGCCTTTTGGTACAGTTAAGGATGCTTCCTGAATAGTAAGTTGTAACTTCTCAAAGACATTTGCCTTGAAACCAAAAGAGCTGAGTGTTAGGGATTCATGCAAAAACGGAAATGTAATTATAAGCCAAATATATCTAGGTTTGGTTAAAACATAAAAACTACATGTGCCAAACGTTATCACATTAATCTATAAACAAGGAACAAATTTACTCATATGGAAAATAAAAATAAGATGTGCCTATTCCATTAAAACTATTTCTAATCCATGTGCCTGTATGTGCATGATTTTTGTGTAGCATCTTTTTAAAGAAATATCACAGTTTTCAGAAAACTGGACCCACTTCACATTAATTAATGAGATATGGTCTAGAAAACGTTACAGTCCTTGCTTAAGTAGATTTTTAATTTCAAATGCAATTCCAGTGATTTTTTCCTAGTATGAACAGATTTTTAAGATCATTTAGGATTGAGATTTTTTTTTAATTGAGCAACGGCCATGCTGCAATTCTTGCACTTCAACAGCAGAAGCACTTTCCAACAATATTAATTTACATCAAAGAAAGCAAAACTGATGTCAATCCAGATTGTTATAAAGAATAAAAATTAAAGAAATGCTTGCTGTACAAAATATGTGAGGAGTAAGACTAAAACTGCGCATTAGTTTAAAAATAAAACACCTAAGCCATAACAATAAAAAGCCTCTTGTCTTTTATCCAGGAAGTTCTGATATCTTTTGGTACTGCTTCTGAATATATCATACATGTCTGAGAGTCCTAGTAAGAGATCACATACTCACTAGCACTGCAGATGAGGAAAAAGTCTGAGTTACTGCTGAACTACAAAATATTACGTTGATTTTCATCCTTTCAATATTAAATTCAAAAATGCTGAGAACAAAACCACCTTCTTACTTGTTTTTCTTGGTTTTGTCTGGGATAGAGTTAATATTTTTTATACTATCTGGTACAGTGCTGTGTTTTGGATTTAGGATGAGAACAATATCGGTAACACACTGATGTTTTAGTTACTGCTAAGTTAAGGACTTTACAGCTCCTCAGCCAACCCCACCCCACTGGTGAGGAGACTGGGTGAGCACAAGAATTTGGAAGGGCACACAGCTGGGACAGCTGACCCTCACTGACCCAAGGAAAATTCCATACCCTATGTCATCATGCTGAACAGTAAAACTGGGAGGAGTTGGCCAAGGGATGTTAGGCTGGTGCTCAAGGACAGACTGGGGATTGGTCAGCAGATAATGAGCAATTGCATTGTTCATCACTTGTTTTGTATATTCTTTTATCATCATCATTATTATTAATAATATTATTTTCTCATCCTTTTCTGTCCTTTAAAACAGTCTTTATCTCAGATTTTAACCTTGTTTCCCAAGTCTTTCACCCATTCCACCAAGGAGTGAGTGAGTGAATGGCTGTGCGATTTTTAGCTGCCTGCCAGGTTAAAGCACAACAGCACTTTATCTGAAACACCTTTTCCCCTCTCAGATGCATTTAACATTTTTTATCTGATTTACTATTCCTTACGGAAGAGCTTGGACAAGATTTTTCTAAAAAGTTTTGCAGGGTCTCATTGATCTTAGTATTGATAAAAGTTTCCTGTGGATCTAAACTCTCCTTGAAAATCTTCTATTCCATTACTCTGGAAGAGGTTTTCACAGAGGACACTTTCTTACCAACTGGAACCAAATGAATCATCAAGCTGATCGCCCTCTAAAAGTTCTCTCCGATAGGTTTCCTTCAGCATCTAAATGTAGATAACTTTAAATAACCAGCTACCATCATGTTATGAATTATATATAGAATAAATATCTTAATATATCAGTACCTTCCTGACCAAAGATCAGTCAGAACCTAAACTGGGTGCAGTTACTGCTGTTCTTAGAGTAGTTTGTGTATCTTCTTAATTTTCTTTTAAAATTCTGACATAATTCTGTCCATATAGATTTAATCCTTTGGAACAAAGATGCACTGATTTCTGAATGAATCTATGTTAAAGCATACTTACAAAGGAAAAATTATAAGAAAAACTTGGCATATTCAGAGTTTATCGTACTCTTTAAATATCAAAGATATTTTGTTTAACATATAATGTTATTATTAGTTTTTATATTTCAGAAAGTATTTGTGATACAGCAGGCAGTATTTCTCTTCTAGTGATTCCCTACAGAAGTTGTTAGAGGAATATTTTATTCAGTTGAAAGCTTTGATAATATTTCTCCCTTGTAACTGAATGAATGAACAAATCCACATGAGCAAACATACATTTAAAATTTAATTGCACAAGTATTCACAGCAGAAGTTACACAGCAGTAACTTTGAAATCTGATTCCCAACCTTAACTCAGTGAGAATTTTAAGTACTAGGATTAAATAGCATATTTTACCTCTCAAAACACTTTCACCAATAGAAACTCCTTATTGCTCAACTCACTACTCACTGTAGATATTTCATGCACAAATTTAGTTTTGAAGACAAGTGACTGTGGAGCATCTCTCGTACTTAGATGTCAGATACAACACCAAGTGTCATCAGAAAATAATTCTTATGGATTCTGAGATTGGCTCAGTTGGTTAGAACATGATGCTGATAACACTAAGCTTGTTGGTTCAACCCCTGCATAGGCCTTTTGCTTAAGAGTTGGGCTCCATGATCCTTGTGGGTCCCTTCCAACTCAGAATATCCTGTGATCTGGAAATACTGCCTTTCCAAGAAAAAAGAAATGTTGGTCCTGGAAGAATTCAAAGCTTTCATTGTAGAATAAAGTCATGGGGGAAGTCACAGAAATTCTTCCCATGTTTTTTATATATTACCTATCAGTTCAGAGCTTCTGCCATGAGTTTTAAAGCATGTCACTTTGGGTCTGGCAGAGTTCCTCAGGCTATGTTAACTAAGTTTTAAGTTGAAGATAATGTCCAAAAGCAAATTTTCACAGAAGAGCCTATGTCTTTCATCTGTACCACTGGATCAAAGTGTTCACACTGCCTGTAGATAGAGCTCAATATACACTAACATTTTATGGACCACTGCATCACACTCTGAAATTCTTTACCTTCCCCACTCTATTTGGCCCAACTAAATTCCCGGGAACTTGGGTCTGGATAAATTCAACCTCCAGCCCAGGCTCCCGGGAATGCTCTGGAGTCTGTCCTAAGCTAGTTCTTGACTTTTTCTATGAATGTTGATGAATGATTCAACACAAGATTTTATAGTACACTGGAATCAGCACAAACCCACTTCTCCCTTCAGAAACAAACATTATGGATTTATCCTGGGCAGAAGTCTGAACCAGATATGTTTATTGTATACAGGTTGATACAGAACAGCATCAGAGAAGGTACGTTACACTGAAAGATGTAGTCTCTACTCAATACAGAAGAGAGGAAAAAAATGCATTACCTCCTGAGCAGAACTGCGAGGGTTCAGGGGTTGGTCAGCGAAGTATCTGAGGTGACACGAGCCACTGTAAGAGCTGAATAGCTGAGTGCACGGCAGTACCACACTGGTGAGGAAAGGAAACTGAGGCTTCGGGAGGCTGGCAGGGAAAGATATGGAGCAGACTGCAGAGTCCAGACAGGAGCTCAGGGGTTCCATTTTGAAGATGGTTCTGGTGACACATTTTGAGCTCTGCGAATCAGCATCTACAGATGAAATGTTCACTGGAACATTTCAAGCCAGCTGTAGTAATGGGATTTTTGTGGAGTCATTAATCATCATCATCGCACAGCACTGCAGCAGCGCTGTGGACCAACCAAGACTGTGATAGTGCCCTGAGGGAAAACAGCACTTATCTTCACGAGTTTATAGTTAGAGTAGATAATTCTGATTATGGATATAGGAAACAGACATGGAATGTAAAAGCAGATTAAAGAGTTCCACAGGTATTGGCAGAGACTTTGTCAGGAAAGGTACAGACTAGCATAAGGCAAGAGCAATAAAAGCTCTTGAAATCAAGATGGAGTGCCAAAGAGATGAGTGGTGAGGGAGGGGTGCACAACACAGTACCAAAAGAATCCATCAAAACTCCAAATCTGAGTGCCCCTGCAGGGATTTGATTCCAACAAAGCAAAGAGGGAGGGGGGAAAAGTTTCTCCTCTCTAAACTTCCACTTTTAAAGAAATATTCTGCAAGAGGAAACAATCAAACTTTTGGATAAAAATTTAATATTTCTAACTGTTGACATGAATTCTGTTACCTTCCTAATGACACTTTCAACTTTATCTTACAACTATGGAAAGAAATAATTCTGTGCATTTTTACAACATATCAATGCAATGATATTTCACCTGGATTTATTGCAACATATAATGCTACTTAAGAGAAAAGGATACCATTTTCTCATGAATGCCTATCAAATTTATGCAGATACTTATTTCATAGATCTGGTAATTATTTGAGGGGAGGCTGTTTGATTAAAAGATCAAAATATTCTACCACAGACATGAGAATGGAACGGAGCAAGAAGTTGTGAACTAAATAATTCTGTCTCTGAGTTATAAATAAAAGCTAAGTAATTCCTCAGTTTAACTGTGTAAGAAAATTTTGACTTGGATATTGCATTGAACTGCCAGCGACTAACTTAGAGAGGTGTTGAATCAGGCCCTGATTTGGCACAGACAGATTACATAAACAAGGAAATAAGCTCTGCATCATTACTGTGTTTGATTAGCTATTGTTGTTTGTGCTTCTTAAGAGCCTCCTCTGTCTCTCGTGCTGCTAGAGTTACTGAGCCTGAGGTACAGGTAATGGAGAACAGAACCTTCCAGAAAACATCAAGAAATTACTTACATAATTATCTTAACCATGCTCTCCTGAACAAAGAAAGAAACTGATTAAATCAAAAGCAACTTCTAAAATGGATCTGTATATTTTGTATGACATTTTCAGAAATAACAAATGCAACTTGGACATCTTAAGGAAGTTTCTAGGACTAGATCAGTGTTCACTTAGATCAACTAAAATTTTTGTACCCCAGTGTGTAACTAAACAGTATGCAGTAAGCACTGCCAATGAAAACGAAGTCACTTAATCCTTGCCTATATTCTCCCCTAAAGGGAAAACCCTGCCTCCTAGTCTCCATTCCACCTCTAGCATTACTACAATCCTTGCTTGGGTTTGAATTTTTTGCCAATTACAATTTATCAATGCAGACAGATACATGTGAATAAGGTATGAGACTTTTCGCACCAACTTTCCATTTGGCATTTTGAAAAATTGCAAACAGGTAAACTCCTCCCAGTTCTCAGCAGTCGCTGGGCTTCGAAACTGGAGATCACAAATATCAGCTACCACAAACAAAATATTGCAATGTCAGAGACCAGGACATTAAAAGTGAGAAAACAACTTTTGCATAGATTTCAATTGGGAAGTTTAGGGTGGAGTTCAGAATATGTAGTATACATGTAACGTATATAGTAGGTGGCTTAATATTTAACCTGTTAAATACAATGTCTTACAAAGAAGAGATCTATCAGACTGCAACACTGTCAGAGATTTAAAAAAGCAAGCACACAAAAACTAAATAGCAGAGGATATTAGTGACAGAGGCACTAAAAACCTAGGAGGAATGCATAAACCTTAAAATGCTGTGTATTAAGAAAATTTCTCTGTCATCAAGTCATTCTAAAATAATCTCTCTGAGGTACTCGTACCTTCTTTTTATACATCTTCTATTGTAAGCAATTACATATTGGTATCAATGTATCACTGGGCTTGCTTCTCAGGTCAGCTCTTATCTGATCAGCATAAAGTATAGATAATGGAAAAAATCAAACATAAACACTAAAAGCTAAGAGGAAATCAGAATCTACTCACTGCATTGACCTAATCCTCAAGTAGAAGGGCAGAATTAGAAAATTAGAATATTCTAGCTATAACACTGCTTGGTGTGAAAATACACCATAGATACTCACAAGCATTCATTTAAAAAAACCCCCGATTTTTAATGGCAGAGAAAATCAGGACATCCCTCTGAGGTTTTAAACTAGTGTTTATATTCTTTCATCCTCAATTAATTTACATTGATTATTTCTAAAAATAGATGAGTTTTTTGCTTTTCTTTAGTTTTTCCACAGGAAACAAAAAGTTAATTGACTACTAATGACTAATCTGGGTATAGTGCCAAGGCATTTTTATATTCACCTGGATATATATTTAAATTCAGTTACGCTTCTAATATGAATAAATATTAGTGTAAATTATCAATTAATACATTTTAAATTATTCATACATGTATATGTATATTATAACTGAAGTGGTTTTTAAGATCAGTTTTTAAATTGAGGTATATTTCAATATCTCACTTGGCGAAGAAGACGGAATTTTTTAAAGTAGTCTGGGTGCAGAGAAACAAGTTTTAAGGCCTACATTCTTTAATGTAAACTAGGAAAAAAAAAAAAATTGCCTTCCTGAGCCCCTGGCCTAAACAGAAAATTTCCTGTTTAGAAAACAATCCCCAAAATGGGGTTTGTGGCACACCTGTCACCTGGAACCCCAATTTTCGATGGCTACAGGTCCCCAGGAGTACCTAGTACCTCCACTTCCAGCTTCTCCCTTTCTAGCTACACTCCAGACAGGACAGTCACCCTCCCAGAAGAAAAAAGGAGCAGGCATACAACAACACTAAATCAAGAGACATCTTCAAATTTGTGATTGTTGCTGCTGAGTGATAACTAGATCACCAGAATGACATGCATTCATTAACAGCAATATCATAAATTTATAAAATCAAGCACTCCAAGAAAATGAAAATACCATGAGCCTAATTACCATCCATAATCGCTTTACTGCAAGAGAGTTGGGATAAAGCTTAGCTCATCTCAGATGTACAGTAATTGTTTTTCTCATCACAAAACAGATTAAATGAGGGAGAACTGCACTGCACACAGGTGAGGTGGGGAGAAAAGGATGTTGAGGACCAGTCATGGAAACCAGGCAATGATTCCAGTCAATACTTGAAGAAAGGGGAGGCCAGGTTTCCTCACATTCTTTCTTGAACAAACCCTTCCATAAGCAAGACATTCCCAGTCTTCTCCCCAGCAGTTGCCACAGCCACACTGAGCTAACTGCTTGCTTCTTCCATGTGCCACTTAGCTCCACCTCTTATGGAATTTTCAAGACCCAGGACCTGGTGTCTACTTATGCTAAATCTTTCTATTAGCCCTCCAAAAACAAATCAGGAAAAAACGAATGGATGAATGCATAGCACCCCTTCCTTGGACAACCTGTTAGTAATACTTATTTCTTTTGGACAGAGAAATTACTGTGGAAGGTTAGGAATTTCAGGATCACTATTTTGGTAAAACTTTTCAATCCAGACTAAGGGAAGATAATGTTAAAATTAAGACTTTTGATTCAGGTATTTTTTAGTAGCAGTAGTAACAATAATACATGACAATAATAACAATTTTTAGTGATAGGTATTACATGTGTAGACAGTTTTAGAAGAAAATATCAAAGATTGAATCAAGCTTTTTATCTGAGGACATATTTTCCACCTAATTAAGACTGTCCCATATTGTTTGGAGATGTTGAATAGACGGATGTTCTGTTGTTTTTTTTTTCCAAGTAAAAACACTTCATGTCTGACAAGACAAACCAGTAAGTCTCCTTCCCCAAACCCTCCATTAGGATCAAAAATGGAATTATTTATACAGTCCTGCCTATGACAGTAACATATAGTGCCTGTCAATATGCACCGTTTCTTACAAGACAGGCCTGCCACTACGTACCATTTCAACACCTTAAAATCCTTTTGAAATATTTAATGGAAATTACTGGAGAAAGCCTGCTTAACATAAAAAAAAAAAGATAATTTTCTCATCAGTTAGCAAAAAAAAAGGAAATAAAATTAATAACCTACAATACCAGCAAATCACCTGACAACTGTAACTCAAGGTGACATCTTTCAAATGACACATTTTCTGGTATAATCAAAGAGTTTGTATTTTGTTTCTTCTGTAACAGAACAAAGTTTATGAAGTGTCATGGTCCCCAATATATTCTTGGAGGACTTTAAAATATGTCATTAAGCATAAGTAAAATCATCACTTTTTATGCAAGTTCTCAGAATAGTATTATTCTTTGCACAGATCCCTCTTCCAGAGAGGTTAGGATTTTACTGAAGCACGAAACAACTCACCTCATAATTAGGTAATACTGCAGTAATAACCAGCAATTACTGCCATCTTGTCTGTGCAGTTGCTTATTTCATATCATATGGAATATATGTATAAATTCAGGGAGAAGAGATGATGGAATGACAGTTTCCTTATGGATTCAATTAATCCTTCTTGGTAAAGCTATTAATGTTCTTTTTCTTTTTTAATTAATATAATTTGCAAGCTCATTCAACACATCTCAAAATAGTTGCAAGAAAATTCTCAAGTTGACCCAACAGACATTTTTTATTCATTCCATCTGCAGCAAAATTAATACATTTACACATTTTCAGCTACAGGATATATGTGGAGCTGTGGGTATTTTGCTCAGTAAACTCAGTTTTGCAGAATTAAAAAAAAAAATACCAGAGAGCTGTGCACTTGCAACTAATACTAGGTAATGACCTGGATACTTTTCTGTCCACTGGAACATCTTTCCACTATTAATTTCTTTGCATTGTTTTGAAGAATAACATGATAACTACCTGTATTGTTTAAGTAGGCATGAACATAAATATTTCTCTCAATCTACAAATAATGAAGGGTTAAAAGTTCCACGAATATTTTTTGATTCTTGTTTTCCATCATTGCAATTAGCCACAAACATGAAAATGCAAGAAGGTAATAACAACAGCTCTGATATTTCAGTAAATTTTATAAGTTGTTTAGTTGTTATGATCTGGATTGATTTACTCAATAAGTGTTTGTCTACAAAACATGGATCCATCCTACCTCGCTTAGAAATCAGTTAGAGTTGGAGCAATTAGGTGGATTGTTTGGATTTATCTTCAAGTGGAATGAAGATTAGTCATTCAGCTGATTACAATAACTGGAATCATTTGAAAGCAAATTAAAGACATCGAACAGGTGTATAGAACATTTCTATATTGCCTAAGCCACGAGAAATCTGACAAAAGAGATGCATTCAAAAAACGTAATTAAGAACTACTTCTTCGCAAATGTAAAAAGGACAACATTGAAGGATACGAACTAAAGAGAAAATACTTGAAAAGACTCAGTGAATATAAAATTTGATCTCTTCTCCACAGAAACTACATCTAAGATTCTAGTTGACAGTGACATACGAAAGAGACTTAACAGGGAATTAAAAGATGACAGGTAATAATACCTGCTGCATTTTCTTCAAAATTCTCTAACATACACTCCAAAATAAATCAAACTAATAGTTTACATTTTACCTTAAAGTAGCAAGAGAATAAATCAGTAATAGAATGTAACATTCTCACAGAAAATAATTTTGTGATATTACTGAATGTGAAACTACCTCAGATAGTTACAGAAAAGAGACAAGATGTAAAATAATGCACTCATAAAGAAGCAAACACCTATGAAGCGCCTGCTACCAGATTTGCATAGTGACTTGAAAAATTACTGATTATTTGCATCATCTTATATGGAAGGATCACATGAGGAGAAGAAATTTTTAAGTGTGCAGGGGGAATAAAACACTGATTCATTGCTAGAAACAAGAAGAGACCTCTGGAAGTAACACAGGACAATAAACTGAAGCAGTGAGGCATCATCCAAAAATTCTGACAAAGATGTAAAGGAAATAACAGCTTTGGTTTAAGAAAAATAATAATTGATTAAGTACATTTGCTTCTAATAAGAGTAGAGTTATTGGCTGGTGGCAGAATTTCAGTGGTTGTTAATGAATACAAAATCAAACTAAGTATAATGTGTATAGTGGCCAGATTTTCTTCTTCTTTATGTTTCCATCAGAGAAATCAAGAGACTGGTTTTCCTTAAGGAAAATTCTGAGACTGGGAACTTAAACAACATTGATGTCACAGAGACTGAAGCTAAGAAGCTTGCAGAGAATCTGAATTTATGCTTCCTGTGGCATGTGCTCTCAGTGTTGCTTTCTTTTCTTAGTTCTGAGATACGAGGCAAAATAAAGTCTTAGAACACTCAACCAGAACAAAAGAGAGAAACTCGTTCCTCAGTATAATAGCATAAGATAAGGAATGGTAGTAAAGAGAAGATACGATCGTGTAATTGCAATTGAAAGGAAAAATATTTATTGACAAACAGAAAGATACGTATGAAAGACAACACATGTTTTAAGAGACATAAGGCATCATTTGTTAGTCTTAAACTGGAATTAGATATTAAGCTGGAGTGCAAATTCAGGACTTTTACCTCTCTTTTTTCAGAATCTGAATTAAATTTCCTTCAAATATCAGTTGTTATTGAAAAATCCAAGTTCTAGACTGATTTGACTTTGCAAATACAGCCAATTATCTGTGAAATTAAACAACACTGACATTCTCCAAATGACTTTTATGTCTACCAACGACCGACTCAACCTCCTAAGAGATATAGGGTACTTTGTGGTAGAGATTAGGAAGCAATATTTCATTGAAGGAACAAGGGAAAGGAGTCTGGATAGTAGGATATATTTTAAAGAATAAATGAAAAGCTTCTGAAAGGATAAAGAGAAAGGGTTTAAGTTTTTGTCAGCTTTCATTGCTGGTTTTCCTACTCTTGACAGCGAGAGGGGGAAAACATCAGGGCTGTCACTAATGCCTCCTCCCTCTCTTTGCCTTATCTAACTTATTGACTGATGCAATTGAGGACAGGGCAACAAGGAAGAGAGTGGTAAAAACAGGAACTTTATTGAGTTCAAAGACAGAAAGTCTTCACCTGCAATAGATTAGCCTGTACCATACTACAGAACTATCTGGTTTACTAGTGTCTCTGAAGAAAATAAAAACCCAAGAAAGGCTAAAAGCTCGCAAACCAACTATCCAAAATCAAATCAAAACAAAAAAACCACAACTTGAACCTGAATCAACACTGGAGATATGGTGTGGAGATGTGTGCCGTTCTGTTTGCCAGATTTTTTGTCCCTCCAGCACAGAAACACACAGAGCTTGCTAGGGCAGCTAATCATCCCCCAGAAGTGCAGTAAGAATTTGCATACTGGAGATATACCCCCAGCTCACATTAGGACCCAAAAAGAAATTCCTGGATTCACACTTAGAATAAATCTGGCACAGTCAATAGGGCTGTAAGATTTTCTGGGGGTACTCCGGTACACATTTCCTGCTAAGAGTGATGGGGTTTCTACTGATTATACTCAGAGAAAATTATTTTAAAAATCATCTTTCATTAAAAAAAAGGTAGAGAGCTTCTAAACTTTGGAAAGTAAATACTGCCTGAGCAACTTATTATCTCCTCTTACCTGCCCAAGCTCTGCTGCTCTTGTGAGCAATAGTAAGATGCAGAATAAGATACATAGTTCTACTCTATCATGTCAGATCCCCATGTGAGAACCCTGAAAACTTTAGAAAAATCAGGTAAATACTCTTCATTCATATCTAGAAAACTTCTGATCAACAAGCCTTTATTAAGCTGATAAATGTCAAGTAAAAATAGGATTCTGTTAAGTGGCCTTGAGAACTATTTATCAGCCTTCTCACAAGACGATATTATATTCCCTTACTATATTCCATTCCAGATCTACTTATAGCTCTTTAATGAATTTCTTGTCCTTAATGGGAAAATCTTTTACATACCTCTCTTTGATCTTCAAGTAATTTCAGGTAAAATACATGAATGCAATTTTATATAATTCCTGTTAGGAAATGAAGATTGTAAGAATCTTAAACTTTAAGTATTCCTTTTCTAATAGGAATCTATCTAGTTAAAGAGTCTGCTCAAACTCTGGTTGAAAAAAATTACATTCTGTTTCTTCAACTTCTGTCAAAATTATTGCCTATTTTGACAGAAATACATTTTAATAGATATAAAAATGCATCATGGTTCCTTAGAATGGAAAATGTGTTTGAAACTTCTACATTTAAGAGATTAATGTCCAGTTTCATACTTGATTTTGAATAATTTAAACCATAGTGCTTTTTAGCTATATTTTCTGTTGAAAAGAAAACTGTCTTGTGAATCTGCCAAGCTGCAAGATGGATTAACAATTTGTGTATGTCTCTTTTTTCTGCTTAGAACAGCAGCTTCCTTAGAAACATCTTTTCCTTCTCTCAGTATAGGCAGGAATCATTTTTATGCTCTGCATAATTTGATAAGCAATTTTATTTTCCTTTTTTTGCAGTACTTGATACAGTAGGGATTCCACAGAATATTACTCGATACCAAAACTGGCCGGTTTTGACTGTATCAAATAGTGAAGATGGTGATTTTGCAAAAGCCTAGAGAAAAATTAAATATGGCAATGGTAGTTAATTCATTTTCATATACAAACTAAACTTAGAGAGGTACTTGAGTTAAAAAAAGCACACATTTAACTGTTATCAGTTCCAACACACTCTGCTTCCTTACAAATGGCAAGAAAATGCAAGCATGAACAGTAACCTTTCCAACGGGGACCTGGATTTCTCCAGCTAGGGCACATAGTGCTCTCTTCCAGGGAGGGAAGGCAGCTTGAGCGGGGCCTCATCTTCCTTCGGAGAGCTTGAGAACCCTGTTCCAAAATCGTAGATGATGAAGAGCAGGTACCTGACATTTTAAATATCACCCAGTGCCCACTTCCCACATCAGAAGGGTACAGGTACGTGATATGTCATATCTGAACTCAAAACTGCAGCCTAGAATTGCCAGAGGACTGATTTGTCCCAACTGTTGGGGACTTTCTCAAGAAGACAGAGATGCCAACTAAATATATCACAGTATCAGAGTGCGTATAGAAACAAGGACTTGTGAGAATGATTTGATAAGAAAAACAAAAAAAATCGCCAGTATTTCCCATGATAAATAATTTCATCTCATCTGTACTAAAAACAGTCTGTAGAAACTCACATAGAGTGATTTAAGTGTTTTCTCCTAGAAGTACATTAATGAAAAGAAGAAAAACCTCTAATGATTCGTATGCTCAGCAGAGACACTATCTACATCTAAACTGAGTACAACTACAAGGCTTAGAGTTTCTTGGGAGGTTTTTCCTCCCTCGCCTGGATCAACAACTAAAGACATTTCTTATTCCTTTGTATTATGCTGGTTTTAAGTCTAAGCTAAGAAGTTGACAAACTATGAGAATCTTTATTTGCTCTTCACTCCCTCCACCATGAAATAGGAAACTATATTTTAAAAAATAAATGGTGATGTTATATGTGCACTGACCTAAAAAAGAGACTATTTTTATTTCCTTGGTTTAATGGTCATGGCATCTGGTGGTTTTTCTGTTTGATTTTTTGTCAGTTTGGGGGGGTTTTTTTGTTTTGTGGGGTTTTTTGTTTGGTTAATTTTTGTTGTTTTTTGTTGTGGAGTTTTTTGTTTTTTGAGATTTTTACTCAAATATGGGGGGGTTGTATTACAGCTGAAATGTTCACTATTAACACCTTATCAAACACTTACTGATAAGTAAGAATGAATACATTGGTTATTTTCTCATAGGAGAAAATGGCTATAGAGTGTTTTCACTGATAGAGGACAACCAAAATTTTAGCACTTCCTTTTAGCAAACACAAGAATTAAAAGCCTAGTTTGTAATTTCTGCCATTTTCTGAGGTTATTTGTATAAATTTAAAGCAAAAGCAAAACAAAGTATGATGAAATGTGAATTGCTGTGTTTAACATCCAACTTTGATTATTTTAAATACTTATGCACAAGGTCTGGACAACGATAACGTAGATATTCAAATGCAGTAGCATCAAAATTAGACACATACAGTAGAGTTTTAGAGGACACCTCATTTCTTCTTTAAAAGAATTTCTGGAGCTGTTATGAGATACTAATTTTCAAAGTATAGTCATGCAGAAATTTCTGAAGTATCACAGAGCTCACAACCACATGCCCATGAGGGCACTCTGACTCATCCCAAAAGAACTCCATACACACCCACTGCTCCTTGTCATTCTCACCTCAGACACAGGCTGCCATTTCACAGCCATGA
Source organism: Dasyornis broadbenti (assembly GCA_013397935.1). NCBI lineage: Eukaryota > Metazoa > Chordata > Aves > Passeriformes > Dasyornithidae > Dasyornis > Dasyornis broadbenti. Next base: position 1,909,961 of record VZRN01006613.1, on the reverse strand, counting down.
AACACAACTCTCCCTTGTTCCCTTCTACCCCCTTCCATTAGCAGCAGGACTTTGAAGTTTTCCTCTGTCACAGCACTGCTATTCGATAATAGAATGGCACACAATTCTGTAATAGAATGGTTCTAGGCAGGAAAAAACTGAGCTCATAGCAGGACAGCAATTGATTGCCCCCTATTCCTTCAACAAAACACTGCCTATAACCAACTGGCTGGTTAATAAAATTGTAGCCACGAGGCAACCCAGACTCGCAGGTATAGAACTCATGTCACTAATTTGATTAATTTCATTTGTTGTCGAACACAAATACTTTTAATTTTTATCTGTTACAGAGATCAAAAATTACAGGTTTGCAAGTCCTTAAATCCCACTATGTAGAAACTGTAACAAAGTCTTCAGGCTTCTGAAGTTTTCTTCTTCTACAACAGACTCTAGACTACTTTTCAAATACAAATTTTGTTTGATTACTTCTTGTCTATTTAGAAAATTAATACATATCCCAAGTTGTGAAACTGTCTTAACCAGAGATTACAAATCAGAGGTGGATTACAGCATGAAGAAATTGAAGAAAGCTCATACTATTCAAAGTCCCTGCAAATATCTATGGAGTAGCTGCTATAGAACCAAGAGATGTGCTTAGGATTAGATCAATCAGAATGTAAGTTATATCTATTAGATTGGCTCGTTGCCAGTCTGGCCTCAGATATGTTGAAGAAAAGTCTTCTATTTTACAGCCCAGTTTTCCCTGCCCCCTCCCATGATTATCCAGCACTGGTAGCAAATCTGATCGTTTTGCTACTCCTCAGAGAAAAAGAGTCCACCTGAGATCAGCTTCCTTCAGCAGCTGCATACAAGTACCCAAGAAACCTGCTCCAAGCCAATATTCATTCACAAGTTTCTTAGAGATTTAATTCATTAGCTCTCTCATCTCTGGGCAAATACTTTAGATAACCACTGAGAATGTTTGACTGATGCCAGGTGCTGTCTTTGTTCTGCACTGATTGCTGAAGACAAAACTTGTCTCCAAGCCCAAGATGGAGAGCTGCACCAGAAAACTGCCGTAACAAGAAGTTTCAAAATTGGCCTTTCTCAAAAAAGATACATTTCAGGAAGTCCAATTCTTTCAAGTCTGGACATAGAAAAGGAGAAATCCAATGCAGTTTTTGGTTTAAATGTTTCTTGCCAGTGTTTGTGTATTTCCATGTAATTTACAAAAAGTGGATCTTCATCACAATCACACTGCAGCTTGAGTGCCTTACTTTACAAAAAGTTTATAAAGTAGTTAAAATATCCTATAAAGTCAACAAATCATACAGCAAACAACTGAGTTTGTTACCAAACTGTAAAATGTATCTGAATTTGTCTGAAGCTTCTTAATATCAACAACTCATTTCTGGACCCTGCAGTAGTCTCTGCTAGAGAAATGTTATAATGTATTACATTAATAAACACTGATTAGCACACAGCCATTTCAGCATTTTTTTTTAATATTTTTTAAATGCAGATCAGCTATTTAACAAATTTTTTTAATTAAAGAATTAAATTTTTTATCAGGACTCCTGTCCATATTCTGCCTTGAGAAATATTGGTTGCCCCCTAGTGGTTGAGTGATTCCTCCTCTTTTCCTGTTTCCCATGTCTGTACTGCCCGTTTACATGCACTACTACAGGAACAAATATTAAGAAGCCACAAGAGGGAGTCTACTCAGGATGAGCATGAGAGCAGCCAAGAGTGCTTTTTGGTTTTGCCAACACTTGAGAACAACACATCACGTGTCCTGCTCCAATACTTGAAAAAAACCTTAAGGGTTCTCACAGGACTAGATATTTTTCTGCACCTTACCTTCTTTTGCAGCTGTGACAGCACACCCACATCAGTTTATCTTGGCTGCAAATGAACCTCTACTTTCACTTAGTATCAACAATAGTGGTGCTCAGCAACTGTGAAAACTCAAGATTTCTCCAAAGCTCCTCCTATAATGTAGTGGCACCCTGCTTTTACCTTCCATGTGTTATCTGGAGGAGAGCACAAAGCAAAGTATTTTTGATGTTAAGATTTACTCTGTTACCCGCACCAGAACACTGATATTGGTAACAGAGTGCACAGGCTTTTAACCTTAACAGAAAGGCCAGTGACTATTTGGCTGACATGGCTGATGTGCAGATCCATAACTAGATCAGACAAGAGCAGTGAAAAAATGCTGGTGGGTCAGAGTTCTCTGTCTTCCAAGGCATTGGCTAATATTAAGTGCACCTCATGTGTGAAAGTGTACTATTCCATCTAAGAAGCATGATTCTCAAGAGGATGATTTATCAGCATTTTCAGGAAGCTGACACAGAAATACGATGTTCTCTATACCTTTTTACTATAAAGATAGTGTCTATGCTCACACTAAAAGATTCACTTACACTCATGTGTTGCTTCCCTTACAGCAAGTTCCATCAATATTTCCTCAAGTGGTTTATTGCTCTTACTACCAGAATGACTTTTATTTTGCTTGTATAAGTATGGTAATGTAACCATACTCATCATCTGGTAATTTTGAGAGGAACCAAGGCTTTCTGAGAAAAATATATTCTATTTTTTCTGTTGGAGAAGTATTAAAAAAAAAAAACCCAAGAATAGTTAATCAATAATCAAGGTTAAAATAAATTTACTTAGATATGCTGATTTGGATCCAAAGATATCCACCTGCAAGATTCCTGGATGACAACGCAACTATGTTAGAAGTACTCAAGTATTAAATTTGAGCAATTGTTAGGAGTAACATGCTGATTACTCATGCCCTGAATAACTGAGGTTACAGAGATCTGGTTTGGATTAGCTACATGCAGCTATGAATTCAGTCATCATAAAAATCATAGAATATGTTGAGTTGGAAGGGACCCATGTGGAACATCGAGGCCAATAATGGCCCCTGAGCAGGACACCCCTAGAATCACAGCATGCACCCAAAAGCATTATCCAAATGCCACCCCTTGTTAATGTTCAAGTAATGTGGAACACACTGGGCTTTGCTCTTCTATAAGGATGAAATTTCACAAAATCATGAGCAGACATTCAGTAAAGACTGTTCATAACAAAAAATTCACAGTATGGGGGAGACTGAGTCCAAGTCCTTGATATCAATAAACTAGCAAGTTGGGGTTTTTTTCCGTCTTAAATGTGTTGACTGTCACCAACTGTGAGCAGAAGTTACTATTTATACCATGGGAGTCCAATGCAAGGAAGGGCATTGATGTTTAGAAAAAATGTTTGCATCTAGCTCCTGTTTTAAATTTCTATAGTTCAAGTGCCCAGTATGCACTTTATTTCATCTTCTGACAAGCTTTCACCACTCAAATTTCACTTCAGTCTCTCAAACATCCTTCAATTTCTTTAGTTTTTGGTTGGTTTTTTGTTTCTTTGGATGGGTTTTTGTGTGGTTGATTTTTTTTTTTAAATGAGCTATGATTGGACTTACATTTCAAAGCCTTCAATTCAGTGTTATATATGAAACATGTCAAAGCTTTTATTTCCACTTACCACCAAACAGATACGAAAGTAAATACGCAAGCAATAAACGAGCGCCTTTTTAGCGGAAGTACACTGCAGATGGAATGTAGAATTGATGAGTACACAGTATCAGCAATGAAAAATTCTATTTCATGTTTAGCACAAAAAACCTGAGAAAGATCTTTTATCTAATTAGCATTCTCACTGACACCTGCAATATAATTGTATAGATATCTGTTCCTATTACGCTTTGTATTTACATTCCCCCTATCCTTCATTCTTCCTATGCTCTGCTTTGTTGTTTGTTTATTTTAAATAATTATGAGTAACACAAATGATAATGCATAAATTCATCATTTTTTCAGTTTCCCTTCCCATCCCCTCCCAGCATTATTTTTCACTTTAACACAACAGGAACTATGCAGTCTGCTATCACAATAAAAAACAAATAGTCAGCCCAATCCTAGTATGAGTCAAAATCAAACTCAAAGGAAAAATCTCTACTATTTCAATTGTTTGATCACAGCATTTGTCTCTTTCCATTCCAATAAACACTAGATGACAACATGAAAGAAATACTTATTCTGTACATCAATCTGTACATCAATAGCTTTCAAGTAACTGTTTTTCCCTCTGCCCACCAGCTCCTAAAGATCACATCTTAAATAAACATAATTTATCTTCATATTTTAAGTTTTTCCTAAACCTAGTTTAGATGTTATGCTCTGCTTTTCACCAGTTTTCACCTCTCATTCACACAATACTGTGGAGAGCAAGTCCTTCACCCTGACAGTTTCTTTATACTAAGGTTTGGCTTGCTGGCTTTCCCACTACTGTTGATCTCTTTTCTACTCATCTTCTCTCACAGCAGAAGATGCTTATTGATAAGGATTGTCAGTTTCCAATCAATCTTAAAGCATCCATTCCTAAAGATGAAGATTACTTGCATATGGCAAGTGTACTAAGCATATCTCTCTATAGTTCTTTTTCCCTCTATGAGTCTAGAGTGTACAAAGGGAAAGTCTGTTTCAGTTATACCAGTCACACCCAGAACTGAGACGTTCCTTTTTAATTAGAAGCAGGAAATACCTTCTACAGGAGATACAGTTTTTAGGATGCACTCATCGGGAAGGGTGTATTACTGAGAAGATGTATTTGGAACATCATAAAAGTATGCACAGAAACACCTGCTTAGAACTGAAAGCCTAAAAAACACACACCCTGTGCTAAAGAATTGGATACAATGCACTCAGGAGGCCCAAACATTGAAAAAGTCCATCCACCCACGATTAATGCACGTACTGGAAGCAATGTGGGGTCTTTACTACTGATCGCAAGGAGGATTTAGATAAAGATCTGACTTCCTTCGAGTAATTTTTTTATTTATGCATTATATCTCTGTATAACCATATTTCAATAGCCAGACAAGTATGAAAAGCAGCTCCTGTGAAAGCTAGTTATGAAAACATGTCACAGAAGAGCAGCTTCCCAATAGACTACATGGATACCCACAAGTCAAACAAGTTCAAATGCTGTAGAGGATAGAATATTTCATACTTGGAATATTCATGAGTTCATTCACATAAATCCATCATCCTGATATTTACAAACAATCCTTGAAAATTAATTGGAAAAATTACTTGGGGGTTATGTTTGTTTGGTTTTTTTAAGCACAAATATGTCAGCTCAAGAGAAAAGTCTTACACTAACAGAATTTACATACAGTATCATCCAAGCTTAGAACACAATTTATACCTAATCTTGTGGATAGACTAAAAGGTTTTTGTTTACTTATTTTAAAAGCTGGGTATTTTATTTGGGTTGGTTTTGCTGTGAGGCTTCTTGTTATTGTTTTGGGGGTCAGGATGCTTATGTTTTAGGTGGAATTCCTTCAGTTAAAACCAAATTGTAAAGCCTTTTTGATGAAAACAGGAGGGTCACACTGAAAGCTTGTCCCAGAACAGAATTCACATTTGCTGTCCCCCACCCCAACATCTTTTTGTTATTTACTCAAATAAAATGGCAATATTTAGGGCATGAATTCCCCAGGTTCTCTGCCTCCAGTCTCTCTTCTTCTGGAGACAGCTACAAGCCCCATATAGTTGTGTAAACTTGGACAACACAGATAATACAGCACCCTCGTGGATAATATAATTTTTAAATAAATCAAATTTAGCTTTGTTTGTACACACAGTATTCACAGCACAACACTATATAAAAATCAGCAGGGAGAGTGTGTATATGTGTGTGTAGGCGATGGTGGAAATCAGTCATTTAGCTTTGTGCAATGGGATTCAAACATTCACGCAGCTCAAAAGCCAGCAAGGATGTTGCCATTTCCATTGATAAGCAGTTCTACAATTCCAGATTTGTTTTGCTGACTGCTTATTCCAGAAAGCAAGCAGTTCAACCTTTCTGTAATAAGATTTTTCATTCATTCTGAACCTGGGAGACATAAATAGTCTGCACATAAAGCTTACATTAGAAAGGCACTCTCAGCATCAGATGAATATTATTCAGCAGTGATTTTTCCTTTCTGTAGCTCCATGTTGAGTCTCCAGGCAGTAAGCATGTAAACAACAGTTGCTATTTACATTTCACTGGGAGATGTAGAAACTGCATTTGTTATTTATAGTATTTATGAAATTAAAGCAACAAGTTCAGAGTATGTACAGATACCTGCAGTAAATTGATTCTCTAGCACTTCCATTTTAAAAAGTGGCACCTCTATCTTTCCTTTGCGTACATTAGTTCTCTTTCAATTATAAGCACCGAAAACATTTTTACTCCTCAATTTGCACAAGACTTATGAACACTGAGATAGAGTTCAATGTGCCCATTGATTAAATTAGAGCACTCTCCTTGATGTGTACAACTCGCAGTCTAAAACAATCACAGATGAAGTATTGTGACAGCTACTAATGAAAATGATCAGTCCTTCCATTATTTGCTGTAAGTACTTCAGCTAGCGTGATATTTTTCAAGCCTTCAAAATATTCTGGTTTTGAGATTATTGTAAGACAATTTTGAGAAATAAGTCAGGCAGACATAAATATATAGCAATAATACTGATATTGATAACATAGCACCAGTTTATGCATAAAACAAAAGTTCCTGATAACAGTGCTTATAATGACTAAGAATTAGTGATTTTTTCTTTTCATCAATTCAGAATAACTTGAGTAAGATTTTTATTACATTTTGGAGCATTAGCAGAACTTGAGTTCCCTTCTGTCATATTTTTATGCAAAGCCACAGGACACATTTTTCAGCAAGAATACCAATCAGCATAAATAATCTATTTTACAGAAACTCATTATGTGGAGAGAAGAGCATAATGAATCCTTTCAGTTTGTTTCATAAATCAAACTCAGTAATGTTTCCATAAAAATATACCAGTTAAGAAACCATTTTACTGACAAAAATCAGCAGTTTGATTAACCTAAACTGATCATTTAACCTGAAATCTAACAAGTCCAGAAAAAGTGCCTAAATATTTGCTGCAGTGATCAGTACAGAATAATGCAAAAGCAGAAACATTATCTGAAAAATCTTTAAAGTATCACATATTTTAAATCATTAGAGCCTTTCTTCAAACTTGAGAAATAGTTAATAGAAATTTATATCAAATACATTATTGAACAATACTATCTGTTAAATATTTTTATCTGAATATGTCAAGTTACTGTATGTCAATATTCTATGTTATACACAGAAATTAAAAAAAAAAAAACAGTCCTATCTTTTTACTCTCAAAGCAACACATATGCCTGTGAAAATATCATTATTTAACCCAGCAGGCAGAAAAACACCAAATAGCCACTTGTTCACTCCACCCCCATCAGGGTGGGGGAGGGAATTGGAAAAAAATTAAAATCCATAGGTTGAGATAAAGACAGTTTAATGAGACAGAAACTGAAAATAATAATAAAGACAAAAGAATTAGAATATAAAAAACAAGTGATGCGCAATAGAATGGCTCACTACCCCGCAACCAATGCCCAGTCAGTTCCCAAGCAGTGGCTCCCAGCCAGTTTTCCTCCTCCATGCTGAGCATGATGCCACATGGTGTGGAATATCCATCAGGCCAGCTGGGGTCCTGGCTGTGTCCCCTCCCAACTCCTTGTGCATATCGAGCATCCCCACAGGTGGGGTGAGCACCAGGAAAGTCCATGACTTAGTGTAAGCGCTGGTCAGCAACAGCCAAAAGATCAAAGGCTGGACTCAATGATCTTGAAGGTCTTTTCCAACTTTAATGATTTTATGATTCTAAAACATCACCATGTTATCAACATTATCCTTATCCTAAATCTAAAACACAGCATTATACTGTCTCCTAGGTAGAAAGTTAACTCTACCCCAGCCGATACCAGGACAGAAATTCAACAGAGAAATAGTAAAAATAAGTGTGCATGTGTACATAAACAACCTCCCCATTGTTTTATAGTCTGTATATTTGCCCTGATCTTAAGAGCTGTCCTCTGCTCAGTTACAAAATTCCAGGCATTACCCACTAGTGGTTACACAGGTGTAGGTAAGCCAGTCTAATGGCTGCTCAAGGATGAATGTTATCACAGTGCTCTTTTTGAGCATACCTAAATGTATCTCCTGGTGCTTCGGCTTCCATTCAACTTGTCCATTGAAATTTCCAAATGAAACATAACGAAGGGGAGGTGTTGCAATGAATTAAGATATCAACGAACCCAGAATATCCACGGATTTTGTCAAATAACCTATGTTCATAAATAATTATGGAAGTAAATATTAATTTTGATTCTAATTTGTATTGAGAATTAGCATTACGTTACTTGCACAGAATTTCAATTTAATTAAATGTACTATTAAAGTATTGAGTTATCAGGTAAAATAAATTAAATATAGACCGTGAATTAACACTGATACAATTTGAAGAGTGCTACAGTAATTTGCCTTGTTTGTCTTTATAAGTAGCTTGTTAAAAATCAGCTACATCAAGGACATTTTAGAGTTGATAAAGCCAATGAAATTGAAAAATTACTGAAGTTACATCCATTATCATTACATAATTATTGTACATTAGTTAAGAATTTCTAATGCAAATGCCTTGATATGGGTTTTCAAAAATTAATTTCATAGAAACATAGAATATGCTGAGTTTAAAGGAATCCATCACAATCACTGAGGCCAAGTCCTGGCCCTACAGAGGACACACCCCTAGAATCACACTGTGTGCCTGAGAGCATTGTCCTAATGCCTCTTGAACTCAGACAGGCTTGGTGCTGTGACCACTTCCCTGGCGAGCCTGTTCCAGGGCTCAGCCACTCTCTGGATGAAAATCTTTTCCTTATATATACCCTAAACCTCCCCAGATGCAATTTCAAGTCATTTCCATGAGTCCTGTCACTGGCCAGGGTAAAGACATTGGTACCTGCTCCTCTCACTCTCCTTATGAGGTTGCCTCAGTCTCCTCCAGGCTGAACAGAGCAAGTGCCCTCAGCCACTCCTCATACGGCTTCCACTCCAAACCCTTCACCATCTTTGTGGCCCTCCACTGGACATTCTCCAATAGCTTAATGTCTTTCTGGTATTGTGGTGCCCAAAACTGCCCCTAGCACTCAAGGTGAGGCTGTCCCAGTGCAGAGTAGAGAGGAACAATCCCCTCCCTTGCCCGGCTGGCGATGCTGTGTCGGATGCCTCCCAGGACAGGGTTGGCCCTCCTGGCTGTCAGGGAACTAGTGACTCAGATTCAACTTGCCATCAACCAAGACACTGAGGTCCCTTTCTGCAGCTCTGTTCTCCAGCATCTCATTCCCCAGTCCATCCATACATCCAGGTGCTGAATCTGGCACTTTCCCTTGGTAGACTCCATATGGGTGGTGACTGTCCAGCCCTCTAATTTGTCTCTGTCTCTCTGCCTTCAAAGGAACCAACAAGTCCTCCCAGTTTTGTATTGTTTGCAAACTTGCTCTGTATCCATTTCAGTTCTGAGTCCAAGTCATTAATGAAGATGTTGAAGAGCACAGGTTCTAAGATGAGCCCTGTGGAACCCCACCAGTGACATGTCCCCAGTCTGAAGTCCCCCCATTCACTATAACCCCTTGTGCCCAACCCATAAGCCAATTGTTCACCCATCCCATGATGTATTTTTCCAGCTGTGGGCTGGACATTTTCTTCCAAAGGATACTGTTCAGCTTTACTGATATCAAAGTTTCCCTTGATCAGCTGGTGGGTTTTCTTGTCATAAAAGGAAATCAGGTTTGATAAGCAGGACTTTCCTGTCATGAAGCCATGGTGGTTGTGACCAGTGACTGCACTGTCTATCATGTATTTTTCAATACCTCCCAGAATAATCTTTACCGTAACTTTGCCAGGCACTGAAGTAAGACTGACAGGCCTGTAGTTTCTGGGGTCCTCCTCCTTGCCCTTCTTGAAAATTGGGACAACATTCACCAGCTTCCAGTCAGCTGGGGTCTCTCCAGATTTCCAAGACCACTCAGAAATCATCAGCAGAGGTTTTGCAGTGGCATCAGCTAGCTCCTTGAGGATCCTTAGGCAAATCCCATCAGATTTGTAGGGATCCAGCTGGAGCAGCAAAACCCACACAATTTCCAGGCCGACTAGGAGTTGATCATTCTTGCAGCTATGGTCTTCCAGCTCAGGGCACTGAGACCCCTGTCGTTCATGTCAAAGACTGAGGCAAAGAATGCATTAAACACCTCTGCCTTGTCCCTGTTTGTGAGGTGACCATCCTCGTCCTGTAACAGTCTGGTGTTATTTTTACACTGCCTATTGCCATTAATATATTTGGAAAAAAAAAAACCCTCTTTTTAGAGTCCCACACATTTCTGGCCAGTTTTGATTCCAGTTGAGCTTTGGCTACGTGAATTTTCTCCCTTAAGTGGCAAGCAGTATCTCTTATTTTTCCAGTATTACCCAATCTCACTTCCAATGGATGTATACTTTCCCTTTTTGCCTTATTTCCAAGGGAACATCTCTGTTCAGCCTAGCTGGCCTTCTGCCTCATCTGTTTGACTTGAAACATTTGGGAATTGCTGCTCCTGTGCCCTTAGAAGGTGATGTTTAAAAAGTAACCAGTACTGATGGACTCCAGCACTTGCAAAAACATTTTCCCAGGGGACTTCACTGCATAGTTCTCCGTGCAGCCTGAAGTCTTCCCTCCTCATGTCCAGAGCTGAGGTTTTGCTGGCACTTTTCTTCATGTCAATAGAGATTTTAAACTTAATTACTTCATGGTTGCTGTGGTCAAGATGTCCACCAACCTCCACTTTGCTCACAAGATTTACTCTGTTGACAAGCAGCAGATCAAAAAGAGCATCTTTCCAAGTCAGCTGCCTTATGACACATTCCATAATGTTGTCATCCAGCATTACTTTTTTTTGCCCCTTGATTCTTACCCGGAGGCTCTCAATTGTGCCATTGACAACTGTGACCTCTATCTAACCCTTCCATTACATGCAGTGCCATTCCTCTGCCTCTTCTGCCCTTCCTATCCCTCCTAAAGAGCCTGAAACCTTCCAACAGGCCACTGCAGTCACAGGACTCATACCATGAGGTTTCACTTATGACAGTGATGTCAAATCTCTGGGACTGGGCCAAACCTCTGAGCTCATCTTGTTTGTCCCTCATGCTGCCTCTTTATGAAATATGCTATTTTACCACAAGTTGTGTGGATAAAGACGGGCATATTAGGCAGCATCAGGAGAAAGCTGTGACACTGCAGCAAAAGCTGGAATCCATTATATCATGAAAGGGCTAATACTGACTGATCTCATAAGTAGCTATTCTGAAAACAGTTGTTTTATTCTGAAGTCACTTTCATTTTTCATCACTAAGGAGAAGCTTACTTCCAAATTCTGAGGTCCAAACTGTGATGGGGCTGGGGAAACACAGAAGTAGCACAGAAAGAGGAATTAGCAAAGCTTGTATTGATAAACAACTACAACACAAAATAAGGATGGACAAACAGCATAAATCAGTCTTTGCTATGACAACAAAATGAGAAGTCCTCAAAACTCAATGCTGTTGAAGTGTATGACCAATAGGAATTCATGAATATTCTTAAGTCTATGATGCTGACAATTACAGAGCTGTAGGAAACTATCACAGAATCTCTGAATGGCTTGGTTTGGAAGGAACTCTAATGATCATCTTGTTTTATCCCCCTGCTGTTGACAGAGACACCTGTCACTCAACCAGGCTGCTCAGAGCCCCATCCAACCTAGCTTTGAACACTTCCAGGGATGGGGCATCCACAATTTCTTTGGGCATCCTGTTGCAGTGCCTCACCACTATCACAGTAAATAATTTCTTAATATCTAATCTAAATCTACACAGTTGTCATATTGGGCCCTCCGTTCCCCTTTTAAGGGAATCTCCAACATCTATAACCCTAGTGTTTTACTACAGCTTTGTAATCTAAAGAAATTTTAGAAATACCAATAGCCACAATTCTAATTAACAGCTGAACTAAGCACCACCTCAACTGAGTGGAGAGCTGCAGCTGCTGAAGAAAAAGGCACATGAGTAGTATTTACTTTCCCCAGTTACTAATGGGGGTCTAACAACATGCTCCTTCTACCAACCAACCAACCATGTCTTGCCTGCAAGTGTAGGTCATGGCTGCATTCCTACCGTTCTCATGCACGGTCTTGGCACTGCCTGTACAAACCGACAGCTCCATGCTTATACCACTTGGGTTTCCATAAATTTCCAGTACTAGAGAAGGACCTATAGCAGAGCCTGGCTAACATTGTATTGTCATCAAGTAGACTACTGCAAGTGAACTATGTACCAGTTAAGACAACAAATTTAGGGTTCCCACTGCTCCAGGAGTGATGATTCCTTGCTATAGCTCTACACAGCAAAATTAATTCTAATGTATTTAAGAACACAGTAGTCTCAGTATCCACCTAACCCTCAGACAAAGCTCTTAAATAGAAAAGAAAAAAAAAGCATGAAAATGTATTTGAGTAGTTATTCTCACAAGAGTAGCAATGACTGGCTGAGTAGCAACCAAATCCTGAGCTATATATTGTGGCAGGTAGGGGAAGGAACATGTTGACTTTATTTTTCATCTGCGCAGATAAAAGGTTACAGTTTTAGTATTTTAGTGTCTGAGACAGATTGTATATTTTTTCCTCAGAAAAATTCTGTACAGTGACCTTTTTTCCCCTCCACATACCCTTTCTATCTAACCCTTATGCTTTTGAAATTTTCATCATCATGAGCTTTTCTCCATCCTTAAAATGCTCCCTATGAGAACTCAAATACCATGTTACTGTAGTAAAATGGTACTATGTTGCAGTGATTGATTTGACCATCTTTAAAACTTTAAGAGAAAAAAAATTTAAAATCACAAGAATGAAAAAAGCATCCTAAAATATTCTCTCAACAGTACAGTTCTGTTCTTGCCAGCATAAGGTTTTCGTTTTATCCCAAGACTGCACAGAATTCCAACTTGAAATTATAGAAAAAAAATGGAATTGCCTCCATCAAGACAAATAAGAGCCAATTCCAAACCCACTTGTTTTAACATACCAAGAAGTTTCAGGGTGGAGTTTTACTCACTATATTGGCTCACTATACACTGTGCTAGCAGTTCTATCTGTAGCAATTTCTATTGCAACTACAGCTCACAAGTACACAGGGAGCACCTTCATCTGTACAGTGTCCCAGTTATTTCATAATACATACACTAGCAGGCAGAAACACCTTCAGAACACATTAGAAAAATTACAAAAATATCAAAACCAAGACTCTTATGTGCCAAGGAGTGGGAAACAGAAATCATACACAATTAATATTGTTTCCTAAATCTGCAGCAGAACTCCTAAATAGCTGAGTTGTGCTGCCAAAAATCAGCATTTTACAACAAGAGACTGCTAAATAAGAGAGAGAATGTGATGGGTCATTTAGATGAGGGTGCTGTGTAATGAAACTACACAGAGTTCTGTATTATTCAGTCTTGTCTTCAGAAAATTTAGATTCAACGTCAGAATAAAAAAAAGAACAAAGCCCATTCTATTTCCAATATTTTGAACATTGAACTGGTCTGCATGAACCTTTAGCCTCAAAATATTACAGAGCTGACCTCCAGCTCTTTTAAGCATCTGTTAACATTGCCTGCATGATGTTATTGGAATATTACAGAAAGTGAGCATGCATCTCAGCCAATGTGCTACTGCTGACAAAGCAAAGGGCACATCAAGATGCAAGAGCTGCTCTACAATGCATACATTTATACAGAGATTACAGAAGCCAACTGAAAGGTTTCCAGTTAAAGTTATTTGTATGATTAATAGATAACTTCTAGTCAGTAAGATCAGGTTTATATTATTTTCTCAGCTACCAAGATATTCTACTCAGTACAAAAATGGTCACACCAATATATTTCAAGAGAGGTTTTTAAATTTACTTTTGTACTTTTTTTTGGCTAGATCAGCTTAAAACTGTAGTTTCAGGATAGAGGCCATTGTCAAAGAGGTGAACTACAGTGGTTATACAAGATACAGCATCAGAAGAATGTCAAATACGCACATTATGGTGGCATACAACAAACTTATGCTGCTTGAAAACAGTTTTCTAGCTCCTGAGCAAAATAATGATGGTGGAGTTAGTACCCCGCCTCCCACAGAATAGGCTTTTTTTTGTTACCTTCATTATTTCAATAAAAACTAAAGCCTATTGCAAAAACCCACTTTTTAAACAAAAATTAACATTCACAACAGACCTCAAATAAAGTATGAGCAGCAGAGGATCTTACTTGGAAAAATTTAACAAGATGATCTTCCAGCTGTTTTTTTCTTCCTCTTTCCTGAATCTGCCACATGGATTTTACTGCTTTTTGCCAATAAAATTGCACCATAGCATAAAACATACACAAATTCAGATACATGAGTCTGTTCATACATAAATTTCTAGCTGAAAACCTTCTTTCTCCTTTGTTTCTTTCAACTTTTTACAAGTAATTGTTAAACAATGCACAAGTCTGAATGACAAATAACATTGGAGTTCTTGTTTTGGTAAAATTGCTTTTAGCTTAAGTCTACTGATATGTACTGCTGTATAAAAGCTTTTGCTAGCCTATTATCTGTAGGTAAAAATGTGACTGCAGAGATCCATAACTGGGGTCTTTTACACAGAGCAGCCAAAGTGGTCTTTCATTAGAGAGACAAACAGCTACCTCTTAGCAACCAGATAAAACTACCTGTGGAAAGTGAATGCTAAGGAAATCGTCCTTGAATGTCTATTGCTGCTTGGGGAAAACAAAAAGGATAGTGTAGAGTGGACACATTCTATTCAGTAAAATAAAAGAAAGGCACAGGGAAGTCTCAATTACTTAGTCTAATTTCCTTTGTTATTTTCAGCTTTTGTTTTTCTGGCTAATACCTTATCACTAAAGTATAAGATCAATTTAATGATAATGGCAGATTATCTTAAATTCACTTCCTTTTTGACCTGAAGCTATATTAAAACTTGAATATATATAACTACCCAAGTCAAATCCTACATTGAGAACAATAAGTGACCTGTCTGCTGAAGTACATCAATACCTTGACATCCTGGGCTTGACCGTAGTTGTTTCTCAGTTGCCAGACTGCTCAGGGTATGACACAGATCCAGAGCAGTAGTAAAAGGATTAAAACAGCCTGATACAGAACAGATATTTTTAGCTTGCTGGAAATTATTCAGCAGCAGAAACTATAGTAGAAAAGGGGCAGAGGTGCTTGATCACTGAATTTGATCTACTCCACAAGCTAGTGGTATGCATAAGACTGTGAAAAGAGTTTTAAAAAGTGCATAAGCCTCCTCAAGCAGTACAATGGAATCCCCAGAAAATCACCCAGCTGTGTGGACAGGAAAACATTTCATCTAGGTTGTCATATTAAGTGTTATTGACACAAAACAGTTGAGCAATGTTCCTGACATCACACTGAGAAATAGGTTGAAATAGAGGAAAACTGCAAGGCATGAAACTCGTAACCATGAGTAAATGAAAAGCCTCCCAAAATCCCAAAGTCTCAGTTCAGCATTCAGGAGAAAACACCCTTCTTTACAGGTGAACAGCTGCTGCACACTTCCCTGTGGTATAAAAACCACAGCTATTAAGTAAATGCAATTACCAGAGGCATCCACTCAGGCTCCCACCAGTTTACACACACAGAGACACTCAAATCATTTGTGTTTCATTAGATTAGCTTTTAAGCTGGTTTTGGCATTCACATGGAGTCACAGCAATCCTGCTCTGGACAGTATGGGCAGCATGTGAACAGTCAGTAGCAGATTTTCAGTATGAATGGCAGTGAGGCTGGTATCCTGAGACAGTACACTCAACAGTAATGCTCTCCAGATTCTCAGAGGAGGGTAACAATGTCAAGTAAACAATTTGTATTTATATGTCATTATTTGTTACCTTCAGGTTTGATTCAAAGCTACCGGCATGAAAAAAAAAAAAGCTGAGATAAATATGTATCTTAGCAGGCCCTGTCATTCAATCACTGCTGCAGAAAGGTTTGTCAGCCAGAAAGATTCACCCAAATGGATGTAATTAAAGGTGCAGACGTCAAGAAAGCTGGTCCTCATCCTCTTTTTCACCTCCACATCACCTGAATGTGCAAAAGCTATTCCACAAAGAAATAAAACTCAAAGAAAAACTACTTGCTTTTTATTGATAATTTGATTGTACTTAAAGAAGAATGTTCTTTTGTTAATTCTAGATAGATGAACGGCCTACAGATGAGTTGACTCAAGATGACTTAACAGCCAATTACTGGTTAGAGATGGAACAGCATCTATAGTGCATGACAGAGGTTGTTAATGAGTTATATCCATGAAAAAAGAATTCATGAACCAGATGTTCAGAAAACACTACTTGTATTATAAGGTCTTAGACAAGGATTTTTAAAGCTCTCTTCTTTACACTTCCTTATTGCTTGCTTTTTAAGAGTTACGAAGTTTCATTTTTGTTTTACAACTTTCTAATTATTTTGTGATGCCACAGACTGTATCAGTCAGAGCAAAGTCAGTAGTAAAGGAACATTTAATGACATGCATGACCTCTGAATACATATGGTCCTGTAAGTAGATGGTATAAAAAGTACTTGATAAGTGAAAAAAAAGAAGCCAGAGTAACTGTTGCAGTACTACTTCAAACACAGAAGTGTTTGCATTTGCTTTCAATGAACACCTTTTGGAAAAGATACCTGAACTGAAAGGGCATCTTTACCTATTTTTTGACCTAGTTACACAAACCAAAAGTTTCCCTTAGTGGGAAAAAAAAAAAAAAAAAAACAGAGGAAACGAGTTTGAAAGCATTTTCTTCATATAACGTTGAGTAAGTCTTTGGTTTAATCACTTTTTAAAATTAGGAACTACTCAATGAGTGTGATTGTTATGGCGAACATCTACGCTTCCTTCCTTTCTAAAAGGATTCAAAGCTCCTGACCAACTAATCTCTTAGGATATGTGGGAGATCACAGGGAGTAGGAGGAAAAGAAGGACTGGAGGAGAGAATACTTCCTTGGAAATGACCCCAGAGCTTCAGCTTGATGTGAACCCAATTATTGTTCAGTATCAAACGACAGCTATTTTTTTATTAACTAAAGGGAAGATATTGTGTACCACATTCAGAGAAACATTTCTTCTCATCTTACTTATAAGACAATGACAATAATGACAAATTATAAGGAAAAGAAATTACAATAAGAACAAAGAAATAAAGAGTAAAGAAAAAGAAAGCTTTAAGTTAAAATATAAATCAACTTTGAATGAAAATTAAATGGCTTTGAATGAAATTATAAAATGTACATTTCAAAATTCAGTGTAAATTTTCTTTCTGAATGAGGGAGACAGTAGGAGTGTAAGGAAAGAAGAGCAGACAACCAGCCCAATAATTAACTGCATTTCCCATTATGCACTTGAACAGATGCAGTTTATTGGAGAAGATCAATAACGAACACGGATTGAGCATTAGTACTAGATACAACATATGGATTTTCAGTATTTCTTTGTTCAGGGGTGGCCTTTTGCATTTTCTGAACCTGAATGTATATATTTTTAACAGTGCTTTGACCTTAAACATCACCCATCTGAAAGAAGCACAGTGCTATCAGCCCTACCTATCATTGCTAAGACAACTGTCAGCTTTATGAGAGTCTCCTTTACTCCTCTCTCTACACCTAAAAAAAGCAGAAGTCTTAGAACTTATTTAATTATGACATAAGTTAATTATGGCAATTAACATGAGGATACCCCTTGACTCTGAAGACACTGTAGCCTCTAGTCTGACAGAAGCTAGCATCTGTTCCATTAACCCACTGTAAATTACATCCTCAGGAAAAAAGAACTGGTTAGATCATCATAAAAATCCCCCTCTTTTCTTAATCACTAGCGGTATATTTCCCTACATCCATTCCAGATGCACATATGTAGAGACATAAATATACACATACACAAATATTTATGTATATACATATTTATGCATACATACATGCATATTTATATATCCTGAGCAAGGACAACATGTCTTTTCATTTGTAGAGGACTATAAGTTTTTGCATTCTCTAACCTTATGAGTTTTAATCATGTTGCAGTATTTGCCTGGTGACATTCAAGAATGGCCCATCTTAGGAATCAAAAACAAAAATGTTTTGTGCACTCAGAGTCAATGCAAGCTCACTACCATGCTCCAGCTAGCTGGCTCCTTATCCCCACAACAGACAATCAAAATGGGCACATTTTTTTTGGCAGACGCAATGAAACTTTAACACATTTTGGGTTTCGTTTTTGTTTGGTTGGTTGGGTTTGGGGTTTTTTTGGTGGGGTTCTTTCTCCAACAATGATAGTTCCTGTAGCAAGTGCTGACTTTGTTGCATTCAATGTTTATTTTCAAATGAGAAACTAGACGATTGATGAAGAACCCATTCTAAACCAAAGCACATGAGTTCTCTATTTCTCTGCCTATTCCTACAAGAAAAATTTAGTAATGCTTCCAATATCATATTAATAGATCCATCATCACATGATTTTTAATAAAACTGCAGTTTTGAAAGCCTTGTCAAGTACTTTTCAGAGGCCATTCATATGGTTTTCTTTTGGTAACACAGTCACTCTCAAATGCTTGTATGAAATGTCAGCCCACAACTTTTGTACATGGCTATATCACCAAATAAGGTATTTCCAAATGGGAAGTATTGCCTGTCAGTTGGATTGGCTGTTTTGTTAGCTTGAATCCCAGGAGCCTGAGACAATGAGCCATCCATTTTAATGACACCCCATGATACTCTACCACACGCACTTAGAGGACTCCTGACCAGGCCCCAGGGCATCAAAGCAATCATTAGTAACTTCCCAGCTTTCATAATATTACTACAGAATTATAATGTGTAACAGGTGTAAGTGCAAACAAATCCAGGTGGTTGCTGGGATGAAATTTTGCTTTTCTGGTTCCAAAAGCAGTTTGAATTATAGATCTAGTGCTGGTGGATGTTTTGACGTGTATGCGCTGCCATATATGGAGGCCCTACATTTGTTTAAAACAAAAATTACCCTGCACCACACATTTTATGCTTCATGTGCACAATGCTCGTTGGTTCATTGCACAGGCAAGAACTCAGTTGGCTCAATACCACCCATATTCCACATACTAAGTCACAATTCCCTAGTGGCATAAGATGCTTTATCTGAGACGAAATGCAAACGAAATCAGTAGCCAAACTGCATCACAGTGGTTTATAGCCTAGAATATACCTACATAAACAAACCCACTGGAAGAAAAGAGCTGGCTTCATGTATATATCATTGCACAAATCAGGATATCTAGAGCAGATATCAGTGTAACAGCAGTATTCCCTTTTACATGCAATGTCTGGTACTAAGCACAACTAGAGGCAGATTTAAGGTTATACTGACAGCTAGAACTAAGATTTCCCTCAGAAATCTTGTAGATCTTCCCTGTAGATAACCAGAGTCTAAGACAGCCATATTAATTTAAAATACTTGGTTTACACAGAGCATGTGCTGTGTAATGTATGTATATATAAAAAAGCACAGTAAAGCTTATACTTTGATACAAAATAGGACAGCATTTTGTGCTCACTGTTTCTTTGATGAGCCTGATATGAAGGTATTTCATGATCAGATAATATGCTGCTTTTGTTTACAGTGCTGATTTGCCTATGATTTGAAAAAACAGTTTGGCAGTATTTTTCAAGTACCTTCTTAAAATTCTGCCGATAAATTTCTACCCTGAAGCGAATGGTTTATTTGCTCAAGTGGGTTATGAAACTAGTAGCTGTAGGATAAAGGACTTTAGTCCCATTAGCAAAAAGATCCCACTTTAATGATGGGGTGGGGGGGAGGCTACTGCTATAAGATACCTTCATCCATAAAATAAGGAAGTAGAATAGGTGTACCTTTTTCCATTAAAATGTAAATTAACACATAGTAAGTACGCTTGAAGTTTGCAAGGAGATAGCTGGGTTTTAAAGAAGATTGTAGGATTAAGAATGAATTTTACAATAGTATTAATAGAACAGCAATTGAATAGCTACAGTTCAACTACAGAAACCACCCACTGGCCTCCAAGGAGGACAAAATTAGCTATAGCAAGGAGGAGCCTGTGAGAAAGGAGCCTTGATTATCCAAGCACACACTGGCCATCCGATCTTAGATGCTGGCTATACGTAGTGCAATTATTTGGATAATTATAGTGTTGGTTGCCCAGTGCTCCCATATGTTTCATTAAACAAACCTTTGGCTTGTGGGCAGGCTGTAAGCTTATCTGTCAGAACCGAAATGGAGATACCTGAACTCTTAGAAGGGGTGGCAAAGCTTAATGAAAGAGAATTAATAAGCCCAAATACCAGTTAAACCAGAAAAGCCCCTGATGGCTTAGCCTCCAAAAGACACAAAGTGATGTCAAACCAATGCAGGCAATTCAGCAAAGTCACATCTTTTGAAATTCAGCAGTGGACAAAACTTAAAAAAACCCAGAAAAACCACAGCATAACATTTATGAAAAAACCCAAGGTTCCTTCCTATGAAGTCTTTCATAAGAAGGGAAAACTCAAGTACATTTAGAATCATGGCTGTTGTCTCAGAAATTGAGTTAATTACGTACAATTCTCAGCAGAATTAGCTGCTCATGTTATCTTCACTCAGCTGTATTAGCATTGGTGGTAATTGTTAATCTAACTGAGCAGAGAAGACATTACTTCAGTGAAAGAGAAACAGTGAGATACACTTTCTTTATAGAGGTACTTTTTACACATATTTGTAAACAGACCTGCCCAGCAGAGCTGTAATTTAAAACTAGAAATGGCACGGTAGGACAATGGTGTGTTTGCGGCTTTCAGAATTATCCAGACCACAAAAAGCATGCTTGATTTTGCCATTTTCTGTATGTTTTACATAGACATTTTGCATCTGGACTAAAACATTCATCTGTCCCTTCCCTCTTACTCTGGAAACAGTGTGTAAATTAAAATAGTAGAATCTGTGTGATTCAGTCAGTTTCTAAATTCTGGATTAGTATTGTCTTGTTATCCTGGACAACACCTTCTCTTTATCCCCCATATAATTTCACCAAGTTTGGGCACACAGAGGTTCTTCTCTGGACTCTCCACCAATAAAATTTTATTCTAGGGTATAGTTTTCAAATTAAATTGTTTGCAATATCTGTGCGGAGAAGCCTTTATGCTATATTAATCCACTTTCTTCAAGACATTCCTACAATAAAAAAATTATCAGCAGCTCTATTAAAAAAAGTAAAATCCAGAAATTATTAAATAAATTACTGAATAAATGCCTATATAGATGTACTGATACCACTGCTAATAAGTGTAATGTATGTATAGCAGTAATTTCGTGTAGATAATCAAAAAGCAGCCCTCAAATGGGCTAGGATTCATTTGAGAGGAATACAAATCTTACAGAAATAAAAAGCCTAGCCTATGATTTTGCTGAATGGATTGTCAATATAAATTGAAAGAAATACAGCACTTTTGAATACTTAAACAGTTTACTGTGGCAACCTGAAATATTTTGACATTTCTAGCTCACGGTTCTTGAATTGCTTTATCATCAGATGAAGTACAGCTGCAAATTCAGAAGGATCTACCACTGCATCAGCCATTATGGACTCCAGCCATATGCTCACGTGCCAAATTGGTAGTCAAACACTCCCTACTGGCTGGATATGACAGTTACCACTTGATCCAAATGATCTTTAATTGTCACATTGCAGCACATTGATCACGCAAAGCTTGCTGGAGTGCTCCAACTTGTCACTGTGTTTGGCATAAAGCATTGTCATTACAGTTTGTTGCTATTCAAATATGGTATCAGGTGTCATTTTTATTTTCTTCCAAGAAGCTGGTGAGCCTGGGCACTAAAGCTGCCTGGGCACCAGCATTGCCTGCTGCACAAACTATCAGTATCTGCTCCATCCCAGTGTCCTATGGCACAGAGGATTCCCACAAGTTAATCCTTTTTGCAAACCTTTGTTTTCTTTCAGATTTCAGTAAAGAGCAGCTAAGCTGTTTGCCCTTATATGAAGGTCTAATATCATCACTGTGACAAACTAAACAAGTAGCTGTTTTTATGACTCAAATGCTTGCCAGAATTTCTTTTCCTGTGCCTAACTGGGGGAGAATATATCAGGCAAGTATCAAGAAGAGCTATTCCTTAAGACTTGCTTGTTACCATGCCATTACAGGAACATTTGTCCTGGTGCCCTACATTTTGTCACTTTTATCTGCTTCTAGGTTTACCAATGAAATCAGATTTTAGCAGCTTTGCATCAAGCTTTCATTGTGGAAAGAACAGTTAAATAGCTCTAATACTCCATGTTACAATTACCAGCATGTTGTGAAATCTCATTCTTGTAAAATACATTGAATTTTTAAAAATATACCAGTTCATGAATAGCTCTTTGAAAAGTGACTAGTCAAAACAATTTTTCCTCTTAGGTGGTTGAAATTAATAACATCACTCATAATGATTATACCAAAATATTACAGATTTTAAATGAAATACCATCCCAACCATTCTGCATTCTAATGCATCTCTTGATGACTTCCTTATCCCTACTGTTTGGCAATAAGCAGTTGAGTATTTTGTTATTTCAAACACAAGTACGCCACAGTTCAGAAAGTTGCAATCTTACACTAAGTATGAAAAAGAGCCTTCCTTACAAAGACACTGAATTAGTATTTCAAACTGTGTGTCCAATGTCTCACTATTAATATTTCAGATAAGGGTATCTAAAAAGCATAAAGTCAGAAGGCCAGGAGTCAAGTACTGCTGCTAGCTAGAGCCAGAAAACAGTCTCTAAATATAGCACTTAGAATTCATTTAATGCCTCCTGTCATGTCACCAGCCCTTTGTGCTGGAAATTACTATTCTAGGGAAGAAAGTATGCCAAATATCACTTCCTTTTTCTTTTTTTAATAGCCCTTGTTATTATTTCACATAAAAATCCCATGTTTTTTCTTTCAAGATCACACATTCAGCTACAATTTACTAAACTCCCTGTAAAGGGAGTTTACACAAACATTAAATAAGAATGCACTCTTTTCTGTCACATACTGCTGAATGAATGGTAAGTGCTTGCAGCACTTTAAGATGAAGGCTATTTTATTTTGACCACTATGGGGCCATCTGTGCTTTCTCCTACTCCTCTTTCTTACACACCTCCTCCTCACTCCTTCCCCCTCCTGTTGCTACTTCTCCAGGAGTGCCTGGTGAGATACAGCCATGGCAGTCTTGTGGGCAAAGAAAGTGAGAGTAAAGCCTCGTGATCTCTGAGAGCAAAGCGGTTCCTTGCCTTAAATATGCTGACATTCTCTGATACAAGGCTTAAAAATAAACATTAGCTTTTCAGCAACTGCTGTAATAAGTGCTACACAAGTGTGCAGATAGCCCTTATCTAACCAAGGTAACAGTGAAACACCCGTGGTCACAGTGAATTGGAGGGGATGTTCATGGGTGAAGACACTTTAGAGTAGTGCAATAAAAATAAAATCTGATTTGACAGTTACATCTGCTTTTCACAGAAATGCTAAAACACCCTGAAGATAAAAGACTTCTCCTGAACAATTGCTTGCATCTAAAGCTACTGAAGTAAAATCTTACACACAAAAAAAAAACCCCAAAAAAACAAAAAAACCACCACCTCCCACACACACTCCTTACCCAAAAGCAACAGTAAGAAAATCCACCCAAACAGGTAGAGCTTAGACTCCACTGACTGCTGCAATTTCCGTATAACCTTATCTGGATACTGCCTTTTTTTTTCCCCTGAAGACATTGAATAAAAACATCAGAGAAAACTGATACTGTTTTGTAAATGCCTCAACTTTAAGAAAAAGGCAGTTAATTCATGTTAATGAATTTTTTTGTTTTCCCCCAACTTCCTAATACACAATAACGTGTATAAAACAAAAACGAGAGCAGTGTTTGTATAACAGCTGCCTGACTAACCTTACAACAGAGAACAAATACCTCCACCAAGAGCATTGAGCAGCCACTCTAGACCACCTGGGATTCAAAAAAAGAAAAAATCATTCCAGCAGACAAGAACTTCAGGTTAGGGATGTTACCTCTTTCTGAGTTTTGATGATTAAGCCAGGTCATGCCTTTCTTTAAATACAGACATTTACATAAGGAAGCCAACAGAGAGAACTGTGCATTTTCATGTTGTGCAAGGCTCTTTGATATACTGACTTTTCCCTTAACAGTTAAGACCTAAATCCGGAGTAACTAAATGTTAACCACAAAATTATTCAGAGTGACACAGAAAAGTCATTCTCAGAGAAAGAAAGTAACTAAAACAAGTGAGAAAATACAAACCTCCTCCAATATTAGTAAAAATTGGCATTTTCTTCACTACCAAGTGCTGACACAACTATGGAAAAATCAAAAGCAATAACTGAGGCTTAATAGGGAACTTTGGCTTGTTGGAAGACCAGTAGCTGATAGCTTACCAAACACAGCCTCTATACAGCAGATGCTCTAACATTTTAGTATTGACAGCAAACAACCTAATGTTCCCCCCCATACACCAAAGCTTTACCTTCAAGCAGATTCAAACACTGCTAAAATACTAGAAGTTTATCAACACTTTCACAGCTCTCTGCAGAAGTCTAATGCCCATATCTTACCCAGCTGTTTAATCCTCAAAAGGCTGAAGGCAGCTGCAAGGTACAGTCAGATACTCTGAAGATCACTAGAAAGAAAGCTGTAACTATCAGTGCAGCTGCTTTGGGCAGGAGTCTAAAGCCAACATGTTTCTTGCAATGGGGATGTGAAGAGATTTTCGGGTATTTGCAACCTCCCTTGTATTGGAGAGTCCTGCATCAACAAGCATAATTCATCTGCATAATCACTACAACTCCAGTATTTCAGCTCAATCACACAGGCAGCAATTCTAAGAAAGACTCAGCTGCTGCATCTGCATAGCTCAATTATATACGAGCTGTACAGACAGCAGGCTTCACAAGTGCTGCTTGGCTTCACTGTGGCTGAGTGCCACAGAGCTGGCTGGGGGGAAGGGGAAACATACACATGTAATACTGAAAGGAAAAAATATCTCAAGTACAAGAAAGTCCAGGGTTATGTTGGTAAATGAACACTCCCATTTCAAGAACATAGGTATAACATAGATTTAGGTTAAGAAAGAACAGGTTACTCAGCTGTCCTCATATCACTTAACATAATTAGACCTCCTCCACAAATTAAGATTACTTTAACTTGCTTACCAGAAGCTTATATTTCACAGTTTGTGAAGCTGTTGACAAACTTTTAGTCCTTGAACATTAAAAAACAAAACAAACAAAAAACCCCCAAACCACAAAAACCTCATCAAAATCCTCCTTCTTTTTAATGCAGTAACTTGATCTCACATACTAAATTAGCTCATTGCTTTGCTCTCCAGCACTCTCTAGGAACCCTCATCCCCTAAATAACTTTTAAATAACACACCAACTCACTACTGCACCTTCATTTGAAACTGGTGAAATTAATTAGACTCAAGGAAGTTAATTAGAATCAGATGCTGAAATTCCCTCTTTGGGTTTGTTTCTGTCATCACAAGAAGGAAGAGTGAAGAGTGAAGTCATATTTGTAAAGAAAATTTGGTCCGATCAGTATCTCCTCTAAATTTCCTCTAGCCATATGTAACTACAGTATGGAAAACTTGAAAATAAAAAAGCTTGGAAAAAAATAGTCCTCCTAGATGACAAGCTGGCCATGAGCCAGCAACACGCCCTGTGGCAAATGTGGCCAACAGCCTCCTGAGCTGCTGAGCATTGCTAATAGGTCAAAGTGGGAGTCCTTCCCCGCTGCTCACCCTCTACTGGTAAGACACATCTGGAGCGCTGGGTCTAGTGCTGGACACCCTGATACTAGAAGTAATTGGACATACTGGAGAAAAATCCAACAAAGGCCCACAAAGATGATTAAGGGACTGAAGCATCACTCATATGAGGCTCAACAGAAGGCTTGGGGCTTCTCATCATGTATATAAAAATCTGATGGGGAGAGGTAAAAAAAGATGACGCTGGACTCTTTTCAGCATTCCCCAGTGACAGGACAAGAGGCAATAGACACAAATTAAAATGAAGAAAATTCACTTTAAATATAATATACTTTTCTTGTGAGGGTGGTCAAATACCAGCACAGGTTCCCCAGAGAACTTGTGGAGTCTCCAGACTTGCAGACATTCAAAATCTAACTAGGCATGGGTCCTAACCTACTCTAGCGGACCCTGCTTTAAATTAGATGCTATCACGAGGTCCTGGACAACCTCCCTTGTTTTGTTGTAACTGTGTAATGTGGTATGGTAACTTTGAAAAATCTCCTTCTGCAAAAAAATAATAAGTGTGAAATATTCAAAATATAACAAATCTTTAAAGCTGCCAGGAAAAAAAAAATGTTTCTGCATACAGAGAACTGCTCTTTGAAGTATTTTTGTACCTTTTAAGGTAAAGAAGTCAAGCAAGTGTGATTTTAAAGGAAATTACAGAAAAATGTCTATTTTCAAGCTTGTAAGGGAATATTAAATTAGCAGTCATATAATGAAACAAAGCTGTTTAACTAATAATCTTCTTTGAGCGTGGCAAACCAAGTTCACTCTTCCATAAAATTCAGTTCTGCAAGGATTATTCAATGTGAAAATACATTTAAACTTACAATGTAAATATTCTTCTGAAGGTTTCTCTGAAGGCATTTCTGTGGTTGGGTTCCACTCTCTCCTGTATCCTCTGTCCTGTAAAACTCAATTCTATTAATTACAGAGTCTAAAATATCAGCCAGATGCATGCTTAATCAGAGAAAATGGAAAGACTTTAAGATACAAATGTTCAGTGTTACAGATAGATTGTAAGATTATGAGATGATAAAAGTTATTCTGGTTTTCACTTCATAATATCCATTATAAGACAAGTAGAACCATCTTGGGAAGTTATGTCTTTTCAGAAATACATAAATTATGCACCTTGTACTACTAATGCTGTTGAATATTGTTGTCTGAGAAAATAGTTTACTTCAGGAGAGAGCAATTCATAGTGTCCAAGACTCTAAGTAGCACAGTCTAGTTAAGTTTTCTTACTGAAGATAGAGAGTCTGAACATTTGAAAATAGACTCTAAAATAAGAAGAGGATGAAACTACCTATTCATAGACTTGTCAAGCTTTCATGTGTTTCAGCAGCAGAGAATAAATGACTTATTCCTGTCTCTATTCAGGTTACTGGCAAATTTCCCATTACCTTCAATGAAGGGAGGGACTGCCACTGTGGGTCTCTGAGGATGAGAGTTATTCATAACAATAAAGCAATGTGGATCACTGTGCAAAACGACCAAAAGGGTTGCATCAAGAACACACAGCAAGACACTCTGGTGTTCATTTCTCTCTGAAACCCTGTGTTGTTCACTGCCCCTTTTCCATGGAAGCTAGTCTTCTTCAAAGCCTGGCTGGCAGAATGACACCTCACAGGGAAACAATCCAAGGTGGATATTTTCAGGAGGTGTCTGATGTCTTTCTTCTTTCCCTTTACAAAAGAAATTAGCCATGTGCAAATAAATAGTACTTGCATATGGTCTCTAAATAAATTCATGCTGCTCAATAACCCTGTTGCCATGATGTTGCGTGCATTACCTTCCCATAGCAGTCCTCCCAAAAACATTGCTGTGCATGGTGAGAAAGCAGACAGTGGCTCAACTAATTGTAATCCTGGTTTTATAGTTACTGAGGCTGAGGCAATGCAGTTTGTTCTTCTGCAAAGCTGTGAAGCATACCTGTGTCCCACTAACATTTCTGACGTTTGCTTGCTTCTATCCAGGAAGATAAAATGCTTCTTTCTAGTCCTGTTAGCTCAATAGTTTCACAAAATCTAGGAGCCTGATACAATGCCAGCATCATAAACTGCTATAAGGCATTTATAACAGAAGCAGACACGTGTGTTCTAGAGTTTTATGCTGTTTTCCACATAAATCGTTTATGTCGAAATGCCAATGAAAGCCTGCACGTACTACCTTCTGAAAGTAAATACTTACACTCACTGTTTAAAGGAGGGCATAAACTTAAAATGTATTAACTGGCAACACTTCTGTTTGCCTGTTAGATTCGAGAAAATAACACACAATTTCGAGTAGTGAGTTAATCTCCCTGAAGATAATCTGAGGTTATTTTAAATTTTAAATTAATAAGGGATAAATAAAATTCAGACTCTGCTAT
Organism: Dasyornis broadbenti; assembly: GCA_013397935.1. Taxonomy (NCBI): domain Eukaryota; kingdom Metazoa; phylum Chordata; class Aves; order Passeriformes; family Dasyornithidae; genus Dasyornis; species Dasyornis broadbenti. The sequence continues at coordinate 1,881,735 of VZRN01006613.1, read as the reverse complement.
TTATGTCCTTTTTTTCTTCTCTATGTAGAGTTTAAATATGGAGGGTCAATAAAAAAAAATTAAAATTACACATGTCTATAGGTTCTTTCATGTGTTATATACCACATCAGCATCAAAATTTGCTCATGCGCTTCTGGGAAGTGTCATTCTATGAAGGTTTTACTGTTGACAGTTTACTAAAAGGTATTCAGTGGTGGGGGAAAAGGGATGACCACAACCAGGAGAGAACCCTACAAGATGTTGCAGGGTCAACCAGAAGGTTGTACCTGCACAAGGCAGACATGACTTAAGAATACTTTCTGTCGGGGCACATCTCCAGCTGATTCCTGTCATTGGTGTAAAAGAGGGCAATTTCTTCATCACCCATCCTCACCAAGAAACACTTCCCCTTTCCTACACAGCAGCTGCTCTACTGATGTGCACCAGGCAACCACGCCAGTAAGATTAAATGTGGCTGCTGTGCAAAAACTATTTTGGAGCTTAAATAGGAATATTTAGGCCTATCATCATTTAGAAAGTATCTTTGCTGAAGAAACGCTTAGTAGCAATTCAGATATTACCATAATAGAAATAAAGAGTTTCATTTGTTTCACTATGGCATTCCGTAATTAGCTTTTAAATCTTTCAAGGCTAAAATTTCCTTATTGCAATGCAATTACTATAGTTGTTAAGTTGCCCTCATTATAACAGAACTTCATTAACAATATCATCTAAAGCAGAAATTGTCTTACCACTTAAAGGTCAGTTACTTACAAGTTTGTATGTTCCACAGTAATAAAAAAATTAAAATAAAATAATGGGAAGCCTGTTACAATTCCAGTTTTTAAAATATCTTAAGGTTCTGTGAAACTTAATGAACAATTGGTTATTTGCTTTGGGTAGATGTACTGAACAAGAGCAAGAGACAATTTAATAGAAAAAAAGTTGATTTATGTTTACTGCAGTTTATATTTGGCATCTTTGTAAGCACAGTTAATACCTGGTAAAAGACAGAACTAGACCAGAACTTTAACAGGCATGTTTATATGATTAACATGCATTAGCATTAAATATAGTAACTATATCTGTTAGTTCAAAAACTGAACCATAAGAAGCTTTCTTTTTCCCCTGCTACCTTATTTTGCACTTTTTGAAGTCCTGAAGTTAGAAAATTCAAACTAAATTTTAAGACAAGCTTCTTCACAGAGTTCATATATCTGTTTTAGATCTTTAGATTGCTGTGAAAATACATCATGGTATAATTTTCTGGGTCTTAATTTGTTTCCTTTCCCCCACTCCTTTCTTTCATTCCTCCTTTTAGCAACCTTTGTTTTACTTATGACAGAATGAAGATCATGCATGCAACTCTCAGAAGATTAAAAGGCAAAAGATTTTATTCAAGCTTTCAAAACTCTGTTTTTGCTATTAGATTCCTTGCAACTTGTGAAATTTAGCTTCATTCTGAACAATTTATCAGCACACCACAATGTAAAAGAATATCTGTTAAATTAAAGTGCCAAATATCTCTTTATTTACTATCTGATAAAGTATTAGAAATTTAATTAATTTCCCAGAGATATGCAGGAGTGCATTATACTCCCTTAGTGGCTTGGGGGGACCTTTAAAAAAGATTTTAAACAACCACTGACTGAAAGAACCATGAATACGATCATTGTATATTGAAAACAAAGTTTGGAAAAAAAAAGATTCATTAAGTTGGGCCAAAAATATTTTTAAAAGCTGAGCTACTTAGTTTCATTTTGCCTCTTAAAACTGCTCATACGAAAAGTAGACTTTTCAAACAAAGGAAATTTTCAAGATATCCAGAAGCCAATATATTTTGTTTCCAAAGTTCTGGAGGAGTCTATATGAAACCAAGAAACTTACTGGAACAAACACAGATTTGCTAAATATACAGTATTAATAAATATTCCTTTTGCAAAAAAAAATATTTTCAGTGTTGTGCAAATATAGTTCTGCTTGTTAGTTCCATTGAACATAAGAATTTGTATCATTAATTATCTGCTCTGCAGTTTTATTTGAAGCAGTAAGGAAAAGCATACTGCATTCCTTCCAAAACTTTAAGTGAATGTAGACCTAATGCCTTTATTAATTTGGCAACTCATCCTGAATTATTTTTTATTACTTTTTATCTGTGAGCAACAACTAACAGACAGACAACTTTCAAAAATTGGCAAAGTGAAAATAGCATTACATTTATCCTACTGTTTTCTCTTAGAAGAGCTGCAAAAACAATTCACAAGAAACTGAACCATTACTGAAAACTATATTCCATTATTCTTTTTCCCTCAGCCTAGTTCTTTGCTTTGAGGACAGACTTTGAAATTAATTGAATAAATTTATATGCTCAAAAATTATTAATAAAATTGCACATTATTTCTCCAAAGCCACATGAATTGCTAGAAATGCTAACATGTCATAATATATGTTATTGCTTTATTTATTTCTCAATAGAAATCAATTACCTGATATGACAGGTGGTCACATTATTGTTGTTGTAATGAAAACAGCAATAGTACTTGTAACAAAAGTAGACATACCAGTCAGTAATATCAGCATCATGGTCTTATTATGGAATGTCCAAAAAGATGGACATGGCATATTTGATGAAGTATGATACCAAAAATAATTTCTTCTTTCAATTAATTCCTGTTTCATATCAATATGTTGTAACCGTCAAGTATGGAAGTGATCTTTAGACATTTCTGCAGCCCAGAGTATATTTCTAGAGATTTTCTTCGAAATAATGGGCTGTAGCCCTGTTGTTTGCTCTTAACAATCACACTCTTCTTGTTAAAGGGGGAGGAAATAAGGAGGGAGCAGGATGAGGAGCAGAGAAGTTCACAGGGCCATTCAAGGTAGGAATTCCTACTCCTCTCCATGAGAGCCATGCAAGCTGTAGAAAGAACTCCAGAGAGCAAAGCGAGAGCCATGGAGTCAAAACCTGGTGTCCCTTGATGAACATTTCCTGTATAAGCATAGGAGATTTTGTTATTCTTTTCTTGTAGTTGAAGAACATATTTGCTCCATAACCTCCAAGATTTTATTACAAATTGGTGATACCTTTTAACTATTCCATAGATCTCTTTCTGTTATAATTGAAATAACTCAAATCCTTTGAGTGCAGTTATGCACAAAATCAATGAATTTCAGCACATAATTTTTAGACATTTTCTGCCATACTTTGAAACCCTATTTTTGCATTGATGGAATCAATTTATTTATAAAAAGGCTTACACTGTTAACTTGAATCTTCATAAACTTTCAACATTGTTCGTATGATTATCTTGAAAATCTGGCACAGTAGAAAAGAAGTTGGTCTCATTCAGCCCAGGTTTTAGGAAACAGAACTGTTGACACTTTATTAGTTTGAAACGGCCAATGAGAAAAATCATGATGTCCAAATCATTCAGACACCTTTTCTTTGTTTCTCTGGAGTGAGTGGAGATGTGCCCAGCCTGAAGAGACTGTGGCACTGCTCTGCAAACACCTGAAGGCTTACTGCAGTGACAGCCACTTGAGGGATGGAAGAATGTTTCTACTCATCCATTTACTTCACTGTGTTTGTTTCAGCACAAAGTCAGGGAGAGCGGAAAGTTTATTGTAACTACTCAGACACAAACTCCTAAACTCTGAATGGGTGCCAGTAGCAGGCAGAGGGTTGGAGCAGAAGGTGCATGCAGAGGGTACATCATATATGCCCAGAGGCATAAACATTCAGTGTTATCAAAATCACATGTCCCCAAAATTGAAAGAAAACATTCTCTGGTTTACCAGCTGTCCTCAACCCCACACAAAAGATTTGCTCAGTGTAACTTGTCAGATGACAAAATGCAGCAAGTACTATTTCTTTCCTTATTTGTTCACTGAAACAGCACTTAGATGCAAAAGCCTAAAAGGAGTAAGAATGCAGCTTGAGAGCAAATCAGTGTTTTTCCTAGGGCTTACATTTTCAGAAACCAGTTCATCAAAATTAAATCTACTTTTTACAGCCTGATCTGACCAAAAACTTGCCTATTTTAAATGATAAGTTTTAATTTTTGAGGCCAACATTAATTATGCACCAAGTACTCTCTGTGCAATATTTTCAAATAAGCAATAAAGCAGTCAGCACACCTCACGCTACTGAATGAAATCTAAGATCATAACTGTAAATTTACTCAGGACAATAACAAAGTTGCATTCTGAAAAAAAGTGATTGCAATGTGCTTCAAATGAATGTTAAAAATAAACTATCATGTTCTTAATTGCAATATAATACAATATAAAGTAGGCTCCAAAATCTACATATGTTCATATTTTTCATAGTATTGGTAGACAATTGAAAGTAAAAGCGGTTTAGCTTTTGGTCTTATTTACATTGCTGAAATCTAGATTAATTTAAGCATGTAGAACCAGATGGATAAAAAAAAGATGCTAAGGAAGAATTTGATCCTGTATTGTGTGACTTTCATAATAGAACACCTTTTTATAATAAATTTTTTTAACACTTCTTTTTTAAAAACCCCACAAGCTCTCTCTTTTAGGAAATAAGAAAATGAATTTTATAGAATCCTAGTTTAATTATTTCAGGCCATAATTGTTTGGTTCTTTCATTATTTCATAAGCTTTATTTCAAGACTTGAAATAAAGCTTAGAAAAGAAAGAAAAGCTGCTTCCAAAATCTTTCTTGATCACTACATTTTTGCAAAAATACAGGTTTTTCACCTACCAGTTTACTTATGGTTCCGTATTGTGAAATCATGCAAAAAAAAATACCATAAGTAATTCTTATTTTATATTCTAATACACCAGTGAAGAGTGTTTCTTATAAATTATTTCGTAGAATGCTATGACAGGGCTATTGCATTTCAAAATCATGGAAGGCAATCATAACATTTGTACTTTCTGAAACATAATAAAATCTCACAATATTTAAGTTCAAGTTACCTTCCTTATAAAACTGACTCTTCAGCTTTTTAAAGACTCAATTACTTTTATTTTCCATCAAAAATATGAAATCGTGAAGACATAATATTTATTATTTATGTTACATAAAATTGTACAGCTATCACTAAATAACGTAGTTAGCACTTAAGCTTTAGCATGGTATTTTTTATTTTTAGAAGGTATAGCTTGATTTATATGTAATTCCTGTCTTTTCAATAATACTCTAGAGATCCTATGGTTTGTACTAGCTGTACATGTTATTTCTCTTGCCACTAGAGAAAATTATTTTATGCCAACCCTTTCCAGTTTTCTTTGTTTTATTGCTTTCATTTTATAACATTATCATTGCCATCCATCCTAATTTAAATGCAAAATCCATTTTTGGACAACATGAATAAAAAACATTCAAGTTTTCAAATGCCAAAGTGTGTAAATAATCACTACAGAAATTCAAGGGATGTTTTTTGCTAGAGGAATGCATGCTCCTTTCATTCTCTATTCTCTTTCATCCTTGTAGCTTTTGCTTTGAAAATCCATGTTTCCAGGCAATAACAAGGGCATAAAGTTATTTTCTGCAAATTGTGCAGTTCTAGCAGTCTTTGTTTCTCTTAAGCATCTCTGCCAAAATGGTTGCATAAGCATTTTCCAATTACACACCGAAGTGTTAATCAGTTCTAATACATGCAAAGGCCACAACGCTGTGTACACTGCGCTACGTCTTCTCCACCAGCTTCTTATTTGACTGACACCCTTTTAACGTGGTTAGAAGAGGAGCAAGAAGCCCTCTTAGTAGAAAACAGGTAGGTACAAAACAGAGGAGAAAAAAAAATACTAAAAAAAATGGAAGAAAAGGAGAAGCATTTTAGTTTTTAAGTAACACAGCTGTTTGTAACAAGCCCACAGTTCTGCTCTGTTGAGTACAGCTCTTACTGCTGCTGGACTAAAAGGCTACATTTGCCTCTCTCACTTTGGCTTCCTTCAAGCAGGCTTCCCACAATTCTCCTGAGCCTCAATGCCCAAAAAAGATGGGATCCCTAAGTAAAAGGACTTCTAATCTTTTTGAAAATTCCCCTTCCTTCTGTAGCCTCCATCTCTCATGTTCTCACAAAGACGACTTTGAATTTCAGTAATACCTGCGGGATAAATTTCATAACACTTCTGACTTGCGAATTTCCTCCTCTGTTTGATCAAAGAGGGAAGCAAGGTAGGTCTGGGTCAGGTTGAGCCGTGACCAAAGCAGCTCCTTCAGAGGCAGCTGCTGGAGCTTTTTGGAGACAACTTGTAAAAGAATCAGCAGCAGCTTCAGCTGTGCCCCAGGAACCATCTCACAACTTCCCATGCAGAAAAATATTTTACCTTTTACCCATTTGGTGCAGCATGAACGGATGGAACATCTGGTATCTTCAATGCACAGCTAGTGAATTTGAATCATATTCCTATAACTAGGCACACCAAAATGGTATTCCAAAAGGGCAGGGGCATCCAGATTGCACATTAAAATGCGATATGATGTAAGTAGAATCAATGTAATACATCGAGTACGTAGACTATCCTCCTCTCCCACTGTACTTACTTAGCAAATGCAAAACTTGTGCAAGAAAAATCAGTTAGAACATTTGCTAGTTTACACAATCTTAAGCAAGTTGTGTAATGAGCTTTTTAGAAACTACTGCTCTTAACCAGTAAGTTTCCTTTTCTGAAAATGAAGAAAAAGAAAAGAAGAAAAATTAATAAGTTGAGTTATAGAAATATGTGATATGGTGGCTTTCTTTTCACCCTTTAAACACTTATCTATAACTCTACATATTTTAACTAAGGCACTCTACTTCCCCACTTCTAAACTTGCCTTTCATGTCCTTGGAGAAAATCTCATCACTCTCTCAGCTCACAAGAAAGCGTGCTGAAGCCAATGACAACCAGACTGATTTCCTTGCCAGCTGATAAGCCTGTCAGTTTTACTAGATATTTCAGAATTTATAGTACAGATTTCATCTTCATAAATTAAGAATTCAAAAACACACTTGTGTATTTTCATATTAGATGATGACCTTGCATGTTGCTTATCCTCAGTACATATTCAGTCTGTTGCAGGGAGTACAGTCAGGGAAAGCTCCTGAATTGATGTTCATGATTTTAAGTTTTACATCTGTGCTGGTCTTGTCTGGGTTAGAGTTAAATTTTTTTTACAGTAGCTGCTACACAGCGAGGTTTTGGTTTTGTGCTAAGAACAGCGTTGATAACACAGGGATATTTCCGTCATTTCTGAGCAGCGCTTACACAGTGCCTTTTCTGTTCCTCATCCCACCCCACCTGTGAGGGGCCTGGATGTGAACAACGAGCTGGGGTCAGCTGTCCTGGGTGTGTTCCCTCCCAGCTGACCCAAGGGATATTCCACACCATCTGATTTCATGCTAAGTATATAACGTGGGGGGAAGAAGAGGGAAGGTAGGAGGGGCATTTGGAGCCATGTCATTTGTCTTCCCAAGTCACCATTATGTGTGATGGAGCCCTGCTTCCCTGGGGATGGCTGAACACCTGACTGCCCATTGGAAAGGGTGATTGAATTCCTTGTTTTGCTTTGCTTGTGTGCACAGCTTTTGCTTTCCCTATTAGACTGTCTTTACCTCAACCTATAAGATTTCTCATTTTTCCTTTCTAATTCTTTCTCCCCCATCCCATCCCATCAGGAGGATTGAGCAAGTGCCTCGGTGGGGCTCAGTTGCAGACTGGGGTTAAACCACATCATAAATAAATTCACAATGAAGGAAAAGTTTTGTAGGGCAAATATTTGAGAGTGAGTATTTCACAGCACACATATAAGATAAACAGAGCAGACACAGAAATCAGAAAGTGACTTTCAGTCCAACAAGAAGAACAAAGTGCTGAGCCCATATCATTTTGGGAAAAAATTGACAAAACAACATTATTTTAATATTTGGTTTGCTATGGATATATAACCACCGTACATATCTAAATCATTCCCAGTGATAATGACATCAAGTTTAAATAAATTACTTTTCCTGAGAAGTACAATATTTTTTATAAATGCTATGAGTATTTAATAATATTTTTCTAATGATTTAATGTTTTACATTTATTTGTATTGTGTATTACACAAAACTAAGAGCTAGAATAGAATTAATGTTATGAAAAAGTATTTCAAACAAAATGTAACAGCAGTTAAAGAAATCTAATAAAGTCTCATTTGATTTTACTCTTTCCTGTATTAGTTGTTTTCTCTTCTCCTCTTGACATTTATGTTTTCAGTACAGTCCTTCTGTCTTTTTGTCTTTAGTTATCTCTTTCTTCCCTCAGTCTTTTTTTTTATTTCTTGATGCACTGTTTTTCCTACCATTTTTAGTTACTTTGCTCCTGTGCCTTTTCCAGCCATCATTTGGGCTCAGCAAGAGAGCAAAATCATCTCACACAGGGAAAGAGCTGCACAGAAAAGAACAGTATTTTTTCTCAGTCTTCCCTAATGAATCTGTGGGGCTTTTAAGTGAAAATACTTGAAGAAATGATTTGCTGAAATTCACTAGTTTATCAGGGAAAAGTTGTATCTATCTGTCATTTAAGCAGTAATGTGCTTTGGAAATAATTCAGTCAGGCAGCACAATTATGATGGCCACACTTGAGAGAGTCACATTGAAATTGTATTTATGGCAATCTGTGGTTTGTAACTGGCAGACAGAGACTATCTCAGGCTTGCTAAAGATTTTATTCTTTCTTGGCTGAATAAAGAGTAACATTCTATATTCTTTCTTACTGCTTCTCAGATTTGCAAATTCCAAAGGACACACACATGAATGCAGAAAGTTAGTAAATTCTTCTTGGTTACCACTTACATCTTTTAGTTACATGTTGGACTAAACCAGTGACAAAACATTGCTGTAGAAACACTACCTATAAAAAAGTAGGACGAAGTTTCAAGAGATATTATATGTTATCATCAACTTATTACATGCCCTGATTTTTATGTACTACACACTTTAAAACAGAAACATTTTGTTATAGAAAAAGTTTTCTTAGACCAGCTTCACCTGAAAGGATAGGTTCAGAGTGTTGCAAGTGCAGATGTCATTCCAGTTTGGACAATATTCAAAAAACAAGCGAACATCCCTTTTATCTACTCCAAAACTGTGCTTTGAACATAACCTTTCACCTCCATAAGAAAAAGTAATTCTAAGAAAATCAAGCAGCAAATATTTTCAAACGTTTATTTTGAAAATAATTGTATTGGTCTTAATACCTAGCTGTTTGGAAAAATGTTGGAATCCCTTTTGCATATGTACTGCATTATCAGACAAGTTTCTGCCCTCAATGGAGGATAGAGCACTTTGATGAAAAAAGTCTCTGGACAGGAAATAAAGTCAAAAGTACAGTATCTTTAGCGTATCCTAATTTAACAACTTCCAGCTATCTTCACACAACACAGATATTCAAGTTTCCAAGTGTATAAGCACTTATTGCTTATACAATTCAATATAAGCACATACTTGGGAGGAATGTAAAATCATGCATTATTTTAAACAGGATTATTTTTCTGTACCCTGGAAAAGGATATGAATTTCATGCACTTTAACATGGCAAGATAATTATCATTTTAAAGAGTTCTTAATGCTAGTATTTCAGTACTCAATAAAGTGTATGGGAGCTGTGGAATAACCATTTTATATATTAAGTTTCTCTGTGAAATTCAGGAATAATAAAAAAATCATTCCAAACGAAATAAATGCAGGAAATGTTTTCTGTTCAATTTCACAGAAGAAGCTATTTGTACCTTAAGACATTTATGAAATAATAAACTTCCATTTTTATCTCTGTATATTTCTGAGCTGAGTGGTGGAGTTGACACACCTGACAGATGGAATACCATCCAGAGGGACATGGACAAGCTCAAGAAATGGGCCCATGGGAACCTCATGAGGTTTAACAAGACCCAATGCAAGGTGTTGCACCTGGATCAGGGCAAATCCTGATATCAACAGAGGCTGGGGATGAACACATCCAGAGCAGCCCTGCCGAGAAGGACCTGGGGGTGCTGGTGATGAGAAGCTGGACGTGACCCAACAATGTGTCCTTGCAGCCCAGAAAGCCAAACATGTCCTGGGCTGCATCCAAAGCAGCGTGGGCAGCAGGGCAAGGGAGGGGATTCTGCCCCTCTGCTCTCCTGAGATGCCACCAGCAGTGCTGCATCCTGCTCTGAGGCACAACCCAAGGAAGGACATGGACCTGTTGAAGCAAGTCCAGAGGAGGCACAAAGATGATCAGAGGCACGTAGCACTTGTGCTGTGAGGAAAGCCTGATTGACTTGGGTTTGTTCAACCAGGAGAAGAGAAGGCTCTCAGGAGATCTTACTGAGGCCTTTCAGTACTTAAAGGCTTACACAAAATGTGGGAACAGACTTCTTAGTAGGCCTTGTTACAACAGGACAAGGGATAGTGGCTTTAAACCAAAAGAAGGTAGAATTAGACTGTAAGGAAGAAACTCTTTACTGTGAGGGTGGCAAGACACTGCAGCAGGTTGCCCAGAGAGCTGGTAGATGCCAGACCTGTGGAAACATTCAAGGCCAGGCTGGACAGGGGTCTTAGCAACCTGATCTAGTTCAAGATGTCCCTGCTCATTGCAGGGGGATTGGATCAGATGACCTTTAAAGGTCCCTTCCAACCTAAACCATTCTTTGATTTTAATAAACTCCAACGTATTTCATAAATGAAATAAAATAGAAAATTGATTATAATGGCATATGTTTAAATGCATGGTCCATTTCTAGACTTCTGAGAATCACAATCAAGTGCATTTGAATGGAATAATTTTAATTGTGAAGTATATGGTATATTCCTATGTACTAATAACTGAGCCCAGTGTATTCAGACACATACATATTATATTTCTCTGAATAAACAAGTCCAAGCATCTCTCTTCCACTTGCTGGCTTACTTCACTACTTGAGGATGAAGGCACACACTATCTGGTTAACTTAAATGAAACCTCTGAATCCCAACATATTCAAGATATTAAAGGTAAGTCGCCAAAAATGCTAAAAACCAAAATTCCTGGAAAAATTTTATTATTATGTTATTAAATCATATGATGAAAATTATAAGTCTGCTTAAAATCTTAACATGCAAGGTAGTCCCCAGACATATTTTGCTTTTGTGATCATGAAGTAGACAATTACAGTAGGTAATATTCTAAACTCATGAGATTTGGTTTCATAAAATAACTTCTGAGTTCTAAAATCAGCTCATATGAGCACATGTGCAACAAGCAGTTCAGAGCATTTGCTAAAGTAAAAAATCTATTTTTACATTACCATAAATAGCTGTTGTTCCTCTCAACATAGTTTAAGAAAATTTCATCTTCCTATCACATTTTTTTTCTCACAATGAAAACTTTTCTAGCTTAACTTACCTTCAAGAAAAATCTAGCAAAACCCCAAGTTTATTTTTTAGGTAGCTAATTCTGGAAGTGTTACGTGGATGATCTTGAGTAGTCTCAACTGTGGAAGTGTAACCTGAGCCATTTATGCTCACTATTGGTTTTGCCATGATTGAGATGCAGCTGTAATCAGGACAGAACAGCTGTAAGTGAGCACAATTCTTTGTCTAGCACATGATCGTGGTCATGCTGAAGCTGGTCCCTAACACAGGAGGCTATTAGCACACACTTCCACATCTCCTCTCCTCTTTGATAAGTGTACCTCTGACAAAGATAACTGCAGTAGCACTATCATTTCTCCAAACATCAAAGAACTATGCAGATGTGATTTGACACGCATATTTTCCCAACATGTGAGTCTGCTCAGCTTCAATGAAACAATTACAGAGGACACTGTTAGTTCTGAAAAAGGCGTCTACTTTGTCAGTCTTTCCTTAGGCAATTGTGGCATTCTTTGATTTTACTATTTCGACTTCATCTGGGTACTGCAGTGGTGCCCCTCCCCAGACCTCTCTGCAGGAGGGCTCTAACTGGCATCTACCTCACCAGCATTTATATTGCCTCTCTTTGACCAGAAGTCATAGCAACAGTCATTTAGAGAGCATCAAGCAGACTGGTATGTGACCTAAAAGTGTACAGAGAACTTCTTAAGAAGTTAGGATTATGACCCTCAGGATAAAAAAAAAATAAAACAGGAAAGCAAAATTCAGACCTTACACTACTAGGAACTTGCCCATGACTTTCGTTAGAGACAAGTGTCAGTATTTGTTCCATAAAAACAAATTTTCATCTTTAACTCCAGTAAGCATCAATTGTTCAACTTTAATTAGAGAAAAAAACATCAATATTTTGTTGCAGCCATATAGAAGTGATAATCAGACATTTAATCTTTTGGTATATATAATGTTGGCTTCTCAAAAGAATAATCTTTCTTTCTCCCACAGGGACACATTGCATGGAAGATTTTCCGGTTTTCATAGTCTATTTATAAATGGAATTTGTATTTTTGTTTTTCTCTTCTGCAAAGAAAGGAATATTATTAAAAAAAAATGCAAACTAGGTATCTGTCTTTTTGCAATAACAAATGGATAAACAGAAGCTGAGACTCTAAAGTTGTTGTAATGCTGTCAGACTGGTCACTGCAAAAGCAAAGACTGTGTTTCTTTGCTTATATCATGATTTAAGCCCAGCTGTCAACTAAGCACCACACAGCCCTCACTCATCCCCCTCATCCGGTGGAATGGAGTGGAAAATCAGAAGTAGAACCTGTAAGTTAAGAAAAGTTTATAATTGCAATAAATTAAAATATCATAATAATAGTACGTAACAGTAATAGTAATAAAAATAATCAATAAAACGCGAGGAAAAAAAGTGATGGACAATGCAATTGCTAATCACTCACTGACCACTGCCAGAGCCCATGTCCCTTTCAGGTAACTCCCCTGTTTATATACTGGGCATGATGTTCTATGTTATGGAATATCCCTTTGGCCAGTTCAGGTCACCTGTCCTTGCTATGCTCCCCCCCAGCTTTTTTGTGTGTGTCCTCAATGGCTGAGCATGAGACTGGAAAAAAAAAAAATAGTCCTTTGGTTAGGGCAAAAACTACTTAGCTATGACCAAAATATCAATATGTTGTCAACATTATTATCATAACAAATTGAAAATGCAGCACTGTACCAGCTACTGTGAAGAAATTAACCCTATCCCAGCCAAAACCAGGACAGCTTTCTTATAACTAATTAACGAATTAAAGAGCACCACAGTGTCTTCTTGTTTAATCTGTTTGTTTTCCTAATTCAGATAAGAGTTGCCAGTTTTAGTGGTGGATGCATCTTGAGTTTAATCTGAGCACTACTTACTAGTCAAAGACTCTTCCCAGTTGACAGAACTGTGAAAAATGCAATTACACAAAGCTGATAGATTGTTTCTTTTAAGAAGCAGAAACTGTCACATTTATTCAACCTGCATGTAGGAGCCTGCACACAATTATGTCAAAATGTGAAGATATTACGGAGGAAATATTTTATGGAGGAGCCTTTGGAGGAAATATTTTCAGGTTTTTAGTGTGTCCAGATTCTGCCTATATAAACAATATAGCTCAGAAAGCATTAAAACAATAATGAATTCAAACAGAATATATTCACTTCTCTTATTAAAAAGGACTGTGATGAAGTTTCTCTCTTTACCTGATTGATGTTACTTTTACATGTTATCTTTCTGGTCTCATCTCTCTCGTCCCTCAACAAAAATGATGCTAACATACACTGACAAGACTAAAAAGGAAGCAGGGGGAAGATGGGATGACCCATATAAAAAAACTGCTGAAGTTGATAAGAGCTTAAGTTTCTGCAAAATTTCTTTTTTTTTCCCCCTTCTCCACTTCTACCAGGTGCAACACAAAGGAGAGAGCACGACCTTTACAAATCAAGTGACCTCATAACTGCTAAAGCTCTTTAAAAAGATACAAGCTCTCTCTTATAATAGAAGTGTCCCACAGAAAGATGAAACACTTGTCTACTCACAGGACAGAGTAGGGCTTCTTTCCAGCCACACAGTAAACTGAACTTCCAGTCTCTGGGATTGAAAACTTGGACCTGAAAATAGGAACGAACAGTCTCATAATGTCCCAGGAGAGTATGATTTATTCTGCTGTGAGGTGAATCTCTCCTAATTGATCTCAAAAATCAGCCTCTATGCAATTAAAAGATAAAGAAAAATCTCTTACTTATAAATTAATATAATAGATGCTGTAATGGTGGTATCTATAAATTCATTTATACATACATATATGCAGAGAGAATATACTTGAATGTAAGCTAAAAAATTGACATTTAAAATGGAAAATACAACATACAGGTGCATTTTTTTCTACAATTAAACCCATGCTAAACTGCTGAAAGAAACACTATGCAAAGTAAGTTTTCATGATTCTGGATTTTCTTTAGATGTCTTAATCTTAGGTTAGATTTGCAGTCTTGGGGGTGGGAGTCAATGTTTGCTGGTTTTGTTTCGAGAGTTAAATAAATGGAAATATGTAATTAATATGTAATTAATATTTGAATCAAAAAGCAAGAAAAAGGTAGTTTAAAAGCAAAAGTGCAGAAAGATTAATCTGAAAACTCAAGACCTGAAGCAGAGTATTTCTGCAGAGCTTTTAGTGTAACATCCTGGCTAATATCCATATCACTTAGATAAAAAATAGATACACTTAATATGTGGTTAATAGAAAGTCTTTAATTGCTGTCATAGAGAAGACACTAGAGAGCAGAAACTGACACATTTTCCCATTTTGATGGCTAAATGTTTCAATGGTTGCAGAAGGACTCCACTGTAACAGGTGGAGATTATCTAAAACCCTACTGAGCGGCTTTATTTGTCCTTTAAACAGAGGGTTTAATGGGTAATGTAGGCACATGCTGGACAGATCCATGCACAGGCTTCTTCTTACAGCGCCAGAGGCCTCATGTGGAAGTTTCCTGAGCTACTACATTAAAATCTTGATATAACCTGTCACTTTGGTGAGAGCCTATGGCAATGAATGAACCCAAAAATGAAGTTACTTACTGGGTGGATATGAAGCCTTGGATTTTTTTTTTTTTTTTTTAATTTATTTATTTTTGAAAGGTGCAGAACACTTGGAGCAGCATGAGAATCCAAATGAAATTCTAGTAAACTTCCATTAACTTCAACCAAGCAAGAGTTTCACACATTCATACTGACACAGGCTAACACACAAAACCATTGACAAAGGGTAAGCCTGCAAAACCAGCTGCTTAAGATGTGAAAAATGCCATAAATAACACCATCAGAGCAAAATTTGCTCAGTTTGCAATTCAGAAATTAAAATAACATTCCATCTATAGCATTTTTTGAGATGCCTGCTGAGCTTGGCACCAGAATGAAAGCATTAAAATCTATTTCAAAGCTGTTGCATGAGTATAGAGAGGATTCTCTAGAAATGGCAAGATACCATTATAAACCAGCACAGGAGGTGGTGCAAGCAACATTCATTAATAGACTTCAAAGACAGCCTCCAAAGCACAGAAAAGAATTAGCTGTCAAACTGCCTATTGGCAGTGCTCTCCAGAGCAGTCAGAATCAATCTCCCCATTTCATCCCCATTTTCCCCAGGCTGGGCTAAAGACCTCACAGCTCTCTCAGTCTTCACAATACCTCCTCACAGTTCTCTCAATGTGCTCCACCTTTTTTAAGCAAGAGTGCCACCATTTCTCCGTATCGCCTCATCTCTGTCTCTAGTTCTATTATTTCTTCTTGCCATCATCCAAATTTGTCTCACAAGGCTTTTCTTTGTCCTTGCCTCCCTCAGTTCCCTAAAGCTATGCCTACATGAGAAAGCAGATTTGTAGCATGAATCAGACTTGAAAATCCATGTTTTGCACATTTCATATCTACTTTCACTGCTGAGGCAAGTATGTGATTCCAAATAAGTCAGGTAACTCCTGATGTGAAATCTGTAGTCTTCTCTTTACTTGGGTTTTCTATAATGTAAAGCAATAATTTACGATAAAGTGCTTTAGACTAGAGAGCACACCACTAGCCAGTTACACTGAAATTATGTCCTGTTGCATTCTTTTTGAAGAATGCATTTTACTATTTGTTCTATGGGGTTGATTTTATTTCTTAGAAGCACAGTAAGATGTTTGCTACTCCCAAAGTTGAGAACTGCCCAAGAAAAACCCCAGTTATGACTTTATAGGGGTTTTTTTATGTGGGAAACAGGTCTAAGGTAACAAATTATTTAAATAAAAAACAGTAAATATTTTGAAAAGTGACAAACAGAGAAAATGCCGTTGTATTTTCTCATCTAGTATTTACGTACATGAAAAAGTAGGTCAGTGTCAGCTTATGATTCCAGTTCAATTTCATTTTTAAATGTGGTAAATGTGTCCCTATCAGACCCTTCCCATTTCAGCCTTATAGGAAAAAAAACCAAAACCAAACCTCAGAAAACCAACCGAACAACAACAAAAAAACAACAAAACACCTCCTTCCTCACTCTTCAATTTAATAATTCCCCCCCCCCACCCTCATCTACTTCAATCTCCTTGCTCCCTCTCCAGTAGCCATCATATCTCCACAGCAACACTGTTCTTTCCTTTCCTATGCACGTTCCCCAACAAAAGATTATGAAGGAAAATAAGTACATTACAGATTAAGGTCTGACTGCCATGTTTAAGCAAATTTATAATAAATAAAGCACAAATCTCACATCCCTACCTCCCTCCAATATGGGGGAGGTTCACATGTAAAGTTTTGAGAAAGTCTGGATTGCAATTTTCATATATCATATGCTATGTGTATAATTTGAAGCTTGATATGCTCAAATATCTGTGAGGATTTGCATTTTATCTTCTAAGTAAAAGTACTGAATGTTCAAAATGTTTGGATTCTAAGCCTAACAAGACTGCGATGAGATTGATGCTGTATTTTGTTTACTAAACATACATTTTTCTCCTGAAAATCAACACATCTGCAGAAGTACATAAACGGACTTACATACTTGAATGATCTGTCCATCATATCTTAAGATATGCAGTGGTTATATACCTATGCTACATTGCTCCAAAATAATTGTGTTTTCAAGAAGAAAATCTCAAAATTATACTAATTTTCTCCAACAAATGTGGCCTTTGTTTTATACCCATGTAATTAAACAAATCATGCATTACACATGCAATATTGACTGCTAGGAAGCTAGAAGTTTGGAAGAGATGTTTATGTCAACTTGCAACACCTATGAAGTAGATGAGGCCCTTCCATTATGTGTTGCAGATATATAATTATCAGCTAATGATTCTGCTAATTTTCAAGGAAAATTGTGAGCATGTTTTATTTGCACATTTTGTAAAGGCTAGTACATTTATTTACGTTTTTTCCAAAGAATTTAAAAAAAAAACAAATCCATTTGCTATTTTGACGTTTGGGCAAATTATCAATTCAACAAAGTTTTTGAGAATCAAGTAAAATGAGTTCAAATGGGAAAAAAACCAAACAAACAAACACCACTACCTCAAAAAAATACCCCAATCAAACAAAAAAAAACCAAACCTAAAACTAGATGCAGCTATCTAAGCATTGCTCAACCTGTTCTTCCATTACAGATTGTGGAGGAAAGGTGAAGAGAATGCTTGATGAGAGCTTACCAGAGTACAAACCCCATATTTTTCTCTTAATTTCAGTGATAAAACTTGTCACTCAGACCTCCAGAAGATTTTGAATGAGAGTGTCTCACTGCTGCTCATTTACTTTGTACTTTCCATATATACAAATATATATTCTCAAGTACACATACACACACTCACACCTGTATTCCCACCTTTCTTCCATATACATTTACAAAAAACAACCGCAAGTTGCAGATCCACTGGGAAGTATAACTTCAAATTTATATGGTTATACATTCAAAAATCAGCAGGCAGATCAAAGTAAAGGCTGAACTTTTAGTTTTATAGTACTGGCTATCTCATCATTGTTCTTTGTGGTCCCATACAGACACAATAGAACTGATACCCTCCAGTACTTTGGAGGCAAAGAAATAATTAACTATTTCTAGATCTACTTAGTTTTTAAATCTTACTACATTAAAATTAAGATAGTTAATAGAATAATAAAACTGAGATAATTAACAGTTTGCCAAGGAACTCCAGATCAGTGCTAGCCAAGGTACCTAAAGGAACTGCATGGGGAAAAAAGATAGAAAAAAAATTCTTGTTCTTTCACAAATAATAATTCTATATAAATTGACTGTGATGAATGCTGGTACTGAAGTGAGTGAGATTTAAATGCTACTCTCAGCAATTAAACTAAAAACAGTTAAATAGCTGTTCTAAAGTTACTGAAGCATAACTCAAGTAAGTAATTAGACAAGGCATAAAAATGCTACTTCAAATTTATTATATACACAGCTCACATCTATATAGGAATACGTTCTTTTGGGATTCTTTTTCCCCAGTTCTGTTTCTTGGACAAGGATGAGCATAAGAACAATTAATTATTTTTTACTTCTTTGTTCTGCAGTGATAAACCAGACTGTCAACTGCTTATTGCACCACTTGTTCAGAGTGTGGAATCTGCAAGATCTGGGGTCCTAACCCTGCCTAAAGCTGCCTTTCCTTCCATCCCATCTGTTGTGGAAGTGCATGGAGAATGGTTTCTGTTAATATTTTAAAAGACTGTTTTCAGGAGGCAGGCGTCATTTTAAAGGGAGGGTGGGGGGAGGTGCTATGGGTTAAGTTTTCTCCTGACTCAACTGCATCTCATCTTTTTCCTGTTTTCATGTTAATTAAAGTATATTTGACACAATCAGGTTAGAAATTCTGAATATTTATACCTATATGTTGTATACAGGAAAAGAGGCATGGGCTACTAAAACCAAAATGCTCTACTGACTGTTCAAGATTTTTCAGCTTTGGTATTGATTTAATCAGCATCATGGTCTCCGTTGTTTTCCAAAGGAGTAAGAATACAGAAGTTCACAGTAGGAAACATACAGTAAAGCTCAAAGCATGGCATAACATATTGCCATATATTTATTGGTATGAACACTCCTGTAAGCACATCCAAAGCATTTATCTATGGACAAGTTTTACCCCACTGCCGCAGTAGCTGCCTGCAGCTATACTAACATGGTACCTCAACAGCTTGGGCACATCAAATGAGGAGAGTCAAAAGAGACTGGAAGATCTCCAAAGCCCAGGGCATGGCCTGGAAGTAATTTATTAAGAACTCTTATTTGGCCTGAAGGGGATTTATTAAAATTTATTGTTTCCTCTGGGGCAACACAAAACCAAATTTAAGTACTGAATTGCTATCTTCAAATTCATTCTTTACAAAACCTCAGTGATCTTCAGTTATTTCACAGCTATTTCCTAAAGGCAAAGGGCCTTTATTGGCAACAGAAGCAAGTCAACTGGTGAAAACAGGAGCTGCCAAAACAACTTTAATAAAGGTATATAAATCAAGAGCATTCATAAGAAAAAGTCAGTTACATTTCTTTAGCTTCAGAAGAAAAGGCACAGCACATTTTATCTGGAACAAAAAGGGATAAAAGATACGCAAAACTGTGAAACAGAGGGATAACACGCTAGACATTCAGACTACTTTGATATAACAGTGTCAGTCAGTCTAAGAGAAATGGGCATGTTATTTTATGTAGCTTTCAAAGCCAAAACCTTCCTTGAGATTCTTGGAGGAAAAGTGCTAAAATGACAATGAACTGTTATTAAATATAATTTGGAGTTGTTATGCTGCTTTATGACTATTTTTGTTTACCATGTTTTCCACCTGCCACCTCTGTAATCGAATATTTCTTTTATTTTGTTAGAAACTTGTTGAGTTGTAACATTAACCTTGCCTACTTTTAAAAGTCACTCCAGATAAAACTAACTAATAAGGAGAGGATTTTTTTAATATATAATTTTAATATAATTTTTCTAAATTTCATTAAACTGTGTGTACATGAGCCTGAGAGAGATCTGGAAGACCAACGTATTGGGGTAAGCCTCTTTCAAACTTCAAATGTCAGCATCAAGCGACAGATTTTGAGAAGAAGCCCTTCCTATGTGGCAGGCACAGACAAGCAACTCTCTGGCAAGAAGCAGATGGCAGACATACAGCTGAATGCTCTGAGTATTTACCAAGATCATCACTCAAATCAAAAAGGGAAGCACAGAATAGACAAATGAAGGCATGAAGTAACTCTATTAATGCTCAGATTTGCCTCAAGACATTAAAAAAACCCAAAAAAACTGAAGTGGAGAAAACCACTACCTCTTCACAAATTGCTTCAAAATTGTCTTGCTTCTGTCACAGGTTTGCCTACTCTGGGAAGTGTGGCAACTATCAAAAATAAAGTCTCGCTTCTTAGCTCTGTTCTTGGGACAGGTAGGATTAAATCATTCAATCTTTAAAAACTGATCAAGGAGAAAGACTAAGTAGGATTAAGAGATGCTGGGAAAAAAATAATTAATCCAAATTAAATTTCTAGTTTTATTTTGAGTTTTAAAGCAAGTCAAACTAATACCATTTCAGACCGAAAGAAGGAGATATGAGGATATCCTGGGCTACATAATTTGACTATTCAAGCAGATTATCTTTGCTCCTTAATATTTCTAAACTGCATATGTATACAGATCAGCTCTATGAAACTCTTGATTAGAACCCAGTTTTCAGTTCTGAAGGTTGTATTTAAACAGGCATAGGTAGGAAACAGAATCTTAGTCATACAACAATAATGATGCAAGGGCAGCACCCCTCTATTTACGCGGGGTTACAGATCTAGGAACTGCACGGTAGTAGTTACAACAGCACTTAGACTGAGCTGTGGATACCCCACTGTGGATGGCTGCAGTTATAGATTGCATATGTTATTTTAGTTATGACTGGTTAATTTACAGACAATTTTATCAGCTATGATAAAATGCTGTCATATTCAAGCATAAAATATTCTCCCCTATTGCTCTGGTTTCTTGATTTTATTCTTATTCCGAGAGGTACTTTGGCACCTAAATCAGTATTGATTTCAAGAGTTGCCTGTAATATGCATTTAGACATCAGAGAATTTGTGAGTCAACGTTTGAAAATGCAGCTGTCATATTATTCACTTTGGTGTTAACAAAAACAATTGCTGAATGCCCAAAACAACACACATACTTGATACAATAGCAATAATGTGGTTCAGTTTTCCAGGTGTGTTTGCAAAAAAACACATTGAATTATTATCCAGTGGACAAAACAATCACGACAGTTTTATATAATTTTTCTTTTAATTTGCTAATGATGGACTTAGAAATTTTTAATATGGAAACTTCTTTCTAAACTTAAGAATAATTTTTATTTAATTTTCTCAGGCAAAAAGAATTTCTTAAGTCGCAAACTTCAGTTCAAGTAAAAAGTTTCTTTCTAGCAATGAAGTATATTAGATTCCAAGTAGAAGACCCCTAGACAACAGAACTGCACAAATTCTCAGTGACAAAACCAAATCCTTGGAGGTAGAAACACTTAGAGAAACAATCAAACACTGAGACTAGTTGCCCAGAGAGGATATACAATTTGTGTCCTTGGATATATTCAAAACTCAGCTGAACAAACTGAGATGACCGGACCTGCTTTAAGCAGGATGTGGGAATAAGAGAGCTTCAGAGGCCCCTTGCAACCTCTAACATTCTGCACTTGCGTGATTCTATTTTCGCTAACTCTATGCAAGTAATTTTCTCTAAATCACTCTATTAAGAGAAGATAGACAAAATAATTGAAGAAGTGAGAAGAGAAGCACAGGAGGAGTGAACTGGTTGCTCAGAGGTAATTGCTGAATTATTATCAGAACCAGAACCACCAGATAAGAAGTGCTGCCAGTAAATTGGGCTGTTTATTCAGCAGTGTTTCTAGTGAGCATTTACTACTATGCTCTTGGTAGAATTAAGTCTAAAGCCAGATTGAAAGGCAAATAATGAAATTCACAGACGCAAAGCAGGAAGCACTGAAAGGGAATAAATACAGAGAGAGACATATGGAGTAATTAAGATTCAAAGTTCTCAGATTATAGGAAATCATGATGTGTTTTGTATTAAGAGAGACAAGCAGAGAGAATAAAGCTAGTGGAAAGAGACTGAAGCCAAATTAAGACAGGAAGCAGTATGGTATTGGTGGAAGAAAGAAACCTACAGTGAGTGCCTGAGGTGCATATGTGATGGAAGAATAAATTTATGGGAGATGCAGTGAATAGTGACAGACCGCGAAAGAGATAAAACCAACAAAGACCTCGTTATGCACATCAGCATTGCTACTAAAGTAGACCACATTCATTGACTCAATATGCCAAAGGGATACTAAAGAATAAATAAAGTCCATCAGAGTTGAGAGGATACAGTTTGCACCAGTTAAGAAAACATTTACTTAACTGAATAGGTTATAGTATGCTATTATAGCTATATAATAAAATTGTTTCTCTGCATCTCAGAGCACCTTGATACGTGTTTTGCGAATGAAGCATTTTCTGCATACTTTAGAGATGACTCAGTTGGCTACAAAAATTCTCCTAACCATCCCATACCCTTCAGCACGCTCTAGTATAATTAAATGCCTATTAGTTGACAGAAGAATTGGAAACAGTTTTAGAGAATGAGGCAGGTCATTATACCAAAAAATGATAATTTGTATTTTTGAGCAATTCACAATGTTTTGGGTGATGTTATGTCTGCATGTTTTGGATGACAGAAGTCAGTTATGTGGTATCAGTGCTTATAGCACCCTCTGTCCAGCCTTCTTATAATCATGAGCTGTGCTTCCTCAACATTCCTTATTCACTCCTACCAAAAACAGGGTTTAATTAGTGAAATTATTTATTCTTTATCAGGCTCCTATAGTATGAAGTAATTTTCTGAGTTCCTTAGTATTACATGTGATTTCAAATAAATGTCATGTGTTGCATATTAGACGCTCCACTAAGTTTTTTCTGCTGTCTTTAAAATTTTTTAAAAGGCTTATACAGAATCCTCAAAAAAAAAAAAAAATTGCAAATATTTAACTTTCCTATCTTTAGCAACAACCTTTACAAGTGTTTGTGCTGAGAAAAATTCAGACAACTTTCTAGCAGAAAAATACTTCCAGCAAGCCGAAGAAAATACAGCTGTGGGAAATATTAATTAGTACCAGCTCTGTTCATCATATCCATTATAGACCAAGGGCAGATTCATGCTTATTCCAGATTCAGTCAGGAGTCCACCAATAATTAAAATCTCTGAAAACATGGAGAAAAACAAATGGCGCTTGGGTTAGAACCATACTTCCTATCTAAAAGCATGCTAAAAAATTCAGTTTTTCCTGTTTTCTTCCTTGTAATGACAGAAGAAATTGAAACATTTATATCAGTTACAAATACTTTGTATTTGACATGTAGTGGAACCTTTGGATACCTTTCTGCCTACACCAAGAAAGAATGAATAACCAATATTGTAATAGTCTTTATAAAGTGTACCCAGACCTACAGACACTAACCATGAGCAATCCTGTTGGTTTAAACACAATAAAATTAACAAAGTGTATGATAATGGGCATCTACCTGGCACTTCTAAATGCATGAGATTTTTATTTTTAAAAAAAAGCAGGTACAAGACTGAGCTTTCATGGGTTTTCACAACTGTAACACATTACTAATATGCATGGACATCCTCCCCACACCCTCACACTCCTTGATTCCTCATCCTTACCATCTCATAGAAGAGGTGTACTCAGGATTTTCCATATAGTCTTATTTTTTACAATTTTAGCAAGTACTCTTCAACACGCAGATTTGAATTTGGGAATGATAAACCTCTTCTGATGTACTACAGCACAGTTCTGCCCCCTTAAATGGAGTAGACACTTACATCAACCATGTATCTTCCAGGTCTCTCATTTCCTGAGGATGCATGCAGCTATTTTCTTTTCATTACCTATTTTTCAGTCAGCGGTAAGAATATGACAGTCTAAATTTAGGATCATCTCAGCCACTGGTACTGAACAGGTATGTTAATAAAATATGCCATTTTTCTTTTTGTCATTCATGCCACCCTGAACAGATAAGCAACACAGTCTTTGGAGGAACAGAAATTAGGGGATTAGTTCTGTAATCCTTTGTAGACTATTGTTGCTCATCAGCTTCTTTGTGAATCAGGAAGGTGACCCTGCAATCATCACACCTCATCAAATTTCACTTAAGAACTCAAGAGGCACTGGTGAGAAATACGGTATAGAGGGATAACTGGAATGAATTTGATGATACTGCTTTATAAATTGTATCTAGCATTATTCAATTAGTTTGATGTGTTGAAATCTCACAGGAAAAACTAAATAAGGTGAGATTTATAGGAAAAAGATACTTCACTCAACTAATATCGCTCAATACAAAAAACAAACTTTCAGGTCAAAAGAATTATGTCAGATAGCTTCTCCTTTCATTCAAACCACATCAGCTGGTCTAGCAATCTTTTCCCAAAAGTCAGTGCTTTACTCACACATCATGATAGCTGCAGCATTGCTATAGCAACTGGAGGGAGAGTTGCTAAAAATGTATACAATTCAATCATTCAGCAAGACTAATTTGCAAAGAGTAACTAATAAAAAAAACAGCAAGGGGCTGCCACTGCCACACACCCCTCCACATCCTCCCAACAGAAAGAGCACGCGCACACACACACTCTCCCTCACCTGGCACTCTTACCATCAGCAGAAAAGAGAAGTTTTATCTGACGTAATTGTAAAAGGCATTCATTTATTGGAAACTAAATGGCATTAATAGATGTTGGGATGGTTGTTTTCTACCTCTCAAGATTTGTCACTATACCTACTCCACTAAAGTTCAACAAAGTATGTAAAACAAACACATTTTTAGCATTGCAATCAGTTTTAAAAAAATGTTTTTCTTGAGCCCAGGAGAGAATTAAACTCTAGCATTCAAGAATGCTGTATGTGACACATGATACAAGTTTATGTATCTCAGAAGTCAGTCCTGTTAGTTCCAGCAAAACCGTGGAGGAAAATATGGTTAGAAAGCTTCAGCAGCCCTTGGAAAAGGGATTTACTGAAGGTCAGATTTTTTGCATAGTAACACAGGGTCTCAGTCAGTTCAGTTGTAAGCTTTCATGGGAACTTTCCTAATAAGAAAAAAAAAAATCTATTTAACTGGAAATTACTTTTAAAACAATTTAGTTTTGTGTACTAAATACTATGATTTTTTGCAACATAGGCACTTTCAAAATATTTGTTCCAGTACCAAATGTGCTTATATGAGGAAAAAGCTCAGATTAGGTTTTATTCCTCTAACTTTATACACATTGATAATGCCCTTCAGAAGTTACCATATTTTATGTTTCATGTATTATGCACAGAAGTTAAAGTGTTTCAGTGTTCCTAACTTGACTACAGACTCTTCAAAAGCAAATTTGACCCCTCTCTTCATATACTGGAACTTAGGTGTCAGGGTTTCAATGGTTTCAATCAACAAACATCACATCCATCTATCACACTCAACCACCTACTTTGGTTTCAAAGGCATAGTGAGCTGGAGTGCAAAAACTTAAACAGCCAAGTAAAACCTTTTGTAGCTTATTTTCCACGTGAGACTTCAAATACTGAATTGTATTGCATTAAGTACAACATTCCATTGATTTTTTATTCTTTTTCTTTCCCCAGCAACAAATATAGAAAACCAATTTTTCTTGCCCCCAAACTCCCAGTGTCACTGTCTAAATACTTATCAAGTCTTATAGGTTGGACTGAACTCTTAGCAGAAAATGCCCTTATGGCACAAGGGTGGCTTTCTGCAGTCACCAGCTGCAGCTCTGAAAGCACTTGAAAGGTGTTGCTCTTTTTTGAAAGCAGCTTGTGTGATAAATATGCCCATTCATTGCAGAAACCTGCAAGCAAATCTTCCAACTGATGCCACGCATAACCCATAATTGCTTATTAGTACTTTGGCTCAATTCAGGTAAGAGTCTCTCAAGCCTTTCCCCACCAGCCACAAGAAGTTTGCAGCACAGACAGTGTTTTGGGTTGAGCAGACAGACTGGAGAGCCACAAGTGCCCTCTTCTGGATATCCGATGCTACTCCAATTTATCCATGGAATAGCACCGAGGACTGATTCATGACTAGGTGTCTCAAACACTCTCTGCTGAAGTGTTTTGCATTCTATATCCCTTGTCTGAAAATGAAAAGATTTCTTGAACTGTAAGCTTTTTAGTGCAAGCTATGCAGACTAAAGAGCATCAGCCAAATGGCTTAATAAGAAAATACCTAGCTGTGTAATTTAGCAGAGATTTTTTTCCCATCTCTTATTGGCCGTATCTCTGTGAATATGTTTCTTAACTGAGTACATAAAATGGATCTTTAATCCTGTAATTTTCAAGCATTATTTAGATTAAGAATAGTTGTCATTCTTTTTCCTGATTTATTTTTCAATTT
This sequence comes from Dasyornis broadbenti, assembly GCA_013397935.1. Lineage (NCBI taxonomy): Eukaryota > Metazoa > Chordata > Aves > Passeriformes > Dasyornithidae > Dasyornis > Dasyornis broadbenti. Next base: position 1,855,403 of record VZRN01006613.1, on the reverse strand, counting down.
TTTGTCTTATAATAACAATAAGGATGATCTACAATGAAGGAAAACATTAGAATGTCAAAACCCAAACATTAGTATAGCCTATATCTAGCTACCTATCCACAATGAGGTAGGTAAAGTTTCTCAATTCCCATCTATGCTGGGAGTGTTCACAGTTCTGAAATGCACCAAAGCACATCTGTAAATCAGTATGTGCCTAAATACAGATTCAATATATTTCCTATAGGTTTAGATATCTGCATTTGAAAATCCAGGCATATACATTCACATACATTAAAGATTAAAATGACAGCTGTGCATAATTTACACATTAAATGATTGTGCAGCTACTGAAAAGAACACTGTAGACATGGGTTTACTCTATAACCAGCAGCATCTGTTATGTACAAAATTGATGCAAAATTGAGAAAAGTTTTAATTGAAGCATTGACTGTTTTCACTTCATCCCTCTCAGAAAGTTATCATTCTGACATATGAGAACAACCAGGAAGGTCATGTAAGCTGTGTCCAAGTTACCTGTCATACTTCATCTGACTTGTGTCTTCTAACAGACTAAACAATACGAGGAAACACCGATTATGAGACTCAGGAATTCTGTACTATATTTTGTTCAGCATAAGTACATATTACTGAGATCCAGCCCATACAGTGCAGTAACCCTTCTGTGAGAAAAATCTATCATGTTTCCAATGTATAAAAAAAAAGCAAAATTTAACCTTCTCAGTTTAAGAATGGAACATCCAAAGTCAAAAAGAAAGAGAGGAAATCAAATGTTGAATTTGAGAGTACCCCAGACAAGTGTGGTTTTTGTCATCAATTGTTTTACAATTTTTCTTCTCAGTTAATATCAGTGTGTCATTCTTCAAGGTGAACATCTGGAAATCAACACACAAACAGAAAAGTTCTTTCCATCATGACTACCAAGTGATGTGGGGAAGCCACCCAGCTCAATTGTGCTCAAGTTCATAGTTCACTACTGCCTTGAGATTTGAAATGCTGGAACTCCATCACACAGTAAAATAAGCACTTAAAGTCTTATGTAAAAGTATATATATATATATATATATAT